>CM057241.1:2233907-2258907 GCA_029931835.1 Etheostoma nigrum | reverse complement strand
ACATGAGGGCAACATGACGGCAACATGGGGACAACCTGAGGACGACATGAGGACAACATGGGGACAACATGAGGACAACATGAGGACAACATGGGGACAACATGGGGACAGTACTGGAGTAGATGCACGTTACACTCCACCGCTGATTATAATCCATTTAATTTAAATTCCATGAGGTATTAAAAATTCAAAATAGTTTATCATTATTGGATTTTAACAACCTGACAGAGCACTTACTGCTTAAAAGTGAAAGTAATCTCTGAATAATTCAACAACAACACTCCTGAGACAGCTAACGAAGACACGAGTGGACAGGCGGACAGGCCATATTTCATATCTACCGCTGTAGAAAACTAATTGTTCTTAGTGAGTTTTTCAGAATTATATATAACCAATCAGAATAACCCCACTGCAAACAATATCCTCACTGGTTATGTCATCTACAACGTTAATCTTGTGTGTTTTTAACACCCAAGGCCCCAATTTTTGTTGTTGTTTATTCCTACTTTATTGGATAATTCTCCTTATTATATTGGTTGTGTAATTAAGACTGACATAATCATCTTTTCACTGCATGTTGTAACTAAGTCTTTACTGTCTTAAGTCTTCAATGTTTCAAATGTTATTTCAACTTATTGTAAGTGTTAAAAACTATAACTTCCCACGGTCACGGGGATTACATAAATACACTTCATGTTAATGAAAATGATCTTTTAAGGCTTTTCTTGCCCGAGTTACATTTAATAGTTAATGCTAATGCAGTAATGATTTATATTTAAGTGTCTCTGGCATTATCTGCCCAAAAGACGGGCGGGGACACATACACAGGACACATACACAGGGGTGGATATTTTTTACAGTGGGATCTTGTGGAACTACACTGCAGGCTATGACTTATCTTCAATTATTATGTTATTTTGCTCCCTTCTGTGTAGCCTAAGCATCAGATTCAATCTCAAAATCTCCCCCCCCCCCCCCTCCCCTCCTCTCCCAAATACACCCCTCCACCCTTTCTTTTTTCTTTTTTTTTTTCATCTTTGCTGTCTGAAGCACTCAAATGAGAAACTGTCAGGAGCCGTGATTTGTGCTAACTAGCTATCGATCGCTCCAGAGCTGCATGCCTCGTGTCCATGCAGGGAGGGCTGAGAGAGGGGGAGAGAGGGGAGGGAGGTGAGGGGGGAGAGAAGGAGACAGGAGACAGAAAGAGAGAGAGAAAGGAGAGGGGAGGGGAGAGGAGAGTAGGAGACAGAGAGAGAGAGACAGAAAGGAGAGGGGAGGGGAGGGAAGGAGACAGAAAGAGGACTCAGGAGACAGAAAGAGAGAGAAATGAGAGGGTAGGGGAGATAAAGAGGCAGGAGACAGAAAGAGAGGTAGAAAAGAGAGGGGAGGGGGAGAAGGAGACAGAAAAAGAGACAAGGAGATAGGAGACATGAGAGAAAAAGAGAGAGAATGGAGAGGGTAGGGGAGAGAAGGAGACAGAAAGAGAGAGAAAGGAGATGACAACAGAGAGAAAGGAGATGAGAGGAGGAGACAGGAGACCGAAAGAAAGAAAGGAGATGAGAGGAGGAGACAGGAGACCGAAAGAGAGAAAGGAGAGGAGAGAGAAGAAGACAGGAGACCGAAAGACAAAGGAGAGGAGAGAGAAGAAGACAGGAGACCGAAAGACAAAGGAGAGGACAGAGAAGAAGACAGGAGACAGAAAGAGAGAGAGAAAGGAGATGAGGAGGAGACAGGAGACAGAAAGAGAAAGGAGAAGAGAGAAGAAGACAGGAGACAGAAAGAGAGAGGGGAGGAGAGAGAGACAGGAGACAGAAAGGAGAGGGTAGGAGAGAGAGAAAGGAGAGGAGAGAGAAGAAGACAGGAGACAGAAAGAGAGAGGGGAGGAGAGAGAGACAGGAGACAGAAAGGAGAGGGTAGGAGAGAGAGAAAGGAGAGGAGAGAGAAGAAGACAGGAGACAGAAAGGAGAGGGTAGGAGAGAGAGAAAGGAGAGGTGAGAGAAGAAGACAGGAGACAGAAAGAGAGAGGGTAAGGAGAGAGAGACAGGAGACAGAGCAGGGGAGAGGAAATAAAAGGCAGAAATTAGACTACTCTGCTTTTAAATACCTACTGATTTTTTCATTCTTTTTTAATATATATTCCATAAAGTGAGCTGCACCATCGCCATCGGCCCCGGAGAGACGAGCCCAGCGAGAGCAACAGGGCGACAGCGGCTGGCTGCTTATCAGCGCCGGCTCTCCGGCTCAGGAGAAAACTCATTAATCAATATCAGAAGTGATGATGTTACGTATCATCTCCTGGCATCGGGACATCTCTCTCTTCCTTACACCACTACACGCTCCGGGTCGGGTTTGGGTTGTCCGTGTAGTCTGCAGTTTTTTATTTAAATTTCATATGAATTAATAAAACTCCATACCTTTTTTTATATATATATATATATATACACACACTACCGGTCCAAAGTTTGGGGTCACTTCTACATTTCCATACCACTCCATTATAGACAGAATACCTGCTAATTTGGGTGGGGGGGCTGATCTTTAATGTAATATCTACATTGCCCATTACCAGCAACCATTCATCCAATGTTCCAAAGGCACATTCTGTGTACTAATCTATCATTTAAAAAATAAAAAACTAGAAAAACATTGGAGAACCATTTTACTATTATGTAAGCACATAATGTAATCTGATTACTGCCCTGGTTAAAAAAACAATGCAACTGATCTCAGCTGGCATTCTGTCTACAATGGAGTGCAATGGGGATTTCTATGTGACCCCAAACTTTTGACCAGTAGTGTATGTATATATATATATATATATATATATATATATATATATATATATATATATATATATATATATATATATATATATATAAACTGAGGAGAGAAACCATGGCTGTCAGCTGAGAGGACTTAATCAGGAGGAAACAGATTGGATGATTCTGGATCACATTCAACTGTACCATGCTTGTTTTTTTCTGTAATAATAATTATAATAATAATAATAATAATAATAACAATTACAAACAATTATTAGCGTGCTGAATCAGAGGATATGTTAAGTTCCAGTACTCTCTGGAAGTGCTGGGATCGGTGTTAACCCGGCACGCTGTGCTCAGTCTCATATAAACAATGCGCCTGGACTCCGGGCTCGGCGGTGCGCACCCCCGCCCTTCTCTGCACTCGCACTGATCAGAACAAAGAGGCACACCATACAGCTATCAGCTATCCTCTATTTTACCCATCCATCCATTATTATATAGCCCCACACACACACACACACACACACACACACACACACACACACACACACACGGCCTTCCAGCGTCATCCACTCCTGCCTGCAGCTTTGGAAATAACTAACATACAAATACAGACAAAGAGCATATTTATAAGAAGAAATGACCAATTAAATGAAAGCAGCATATCCTCACACAACATGCCTGATTCTGCAATTATGATATATTATACAATAATGCACACAATCTGTTTTCTACTCAATTGAAAATGCACATAATCCAACAATACTGAAAAACAGCAATATAGAAATAATTGACTCATAATAGTATTGCAGTAATGGATTATCGTGATTAGTGGAGTAGGAAGAATGAGAAGAACAAACCGGTCCGCAGCAACGCAACAGTAAAATTATTTATCTGCATTTGATTTAGATATAAAACCATAAAAACCAAACTAGTTGATACCATAAAGCTACAGATACACACTGAAAGAAACCGCCTTTTTCTTAAGAAACTTGGTTTTGTACAAACTCCTAAATTATAAAAAAAAATATCTGAACCCTACATGATTAATAATAATATTAATACATGAAAATAAATCATTTCAAAGTGACAAAAGTGGCAATAATGCATTTAAACAAATTGCTAATAGTCAAACATAGTTTGAAAAATAGTGGGCTATTAAAAGATTTCTAAATTAACAAAAAAATAAATAAAAATGAATGGTTGTACGTATTTCATCGTGATATGTAATCCTTAAATTCCTGTCCTACCAATCTTAAAAAATAAAAAAATCAATCCGCCGCTATTATCCCAGGGAAATAACAAAAACAAACAAGGCGAGGGAAACCCCGCTGTGCAACGCATATCCTCAAAAAGCCATTAATCTTCTCAATGTAGCTGTTCGCCCTGAAAACCGAGATAAAGGACCACGGGACATGTTGACTTTGCCGGGGCTGTTCTTTTAAACAGCCTCCACAATGAAGAGACGTGTGGAAATACATGAGGTTTGCTTTTGTTCAGTCAGATCAGCCTGAATTTCAATTTCTTTCTTTTTTTTTTTTTTTTTTTAACATGAAAACCCCATTTTTTTTACCCATTTTAACAAAGAAAAAATACAGCATAAATCTTTTTTTTGTAAATACTTGAATGGGGGCCACCATTTATGATCTTACTAAAGACTGACCCTCTAAAATTCAAAAGGCCCTATAGTTAAACAGAGACGGCTTCCTTCTGGCCGCACAATATGGACAAAAGGTCCTATTATCAGCGTTACAAAAAAGCATTTTCTACCTATTATGCATGTGCTGTTACACTGCACTTCAGACCCAATAAAAGCATTTTACGGCATTTTATGAGGAAAATTGTGAGAGTGAGTGCGAGACACAGAGTGTGAGAGGAAGGGAGACAGAAAATGGAATTAAAGGGGTTCATTTTTTACCTTCTTTGCTGTTGTTTTGGCTCTTATTTTTCTCCCATGGTCCCATGGCCTTGTCGTCCTCCGACCCGTCCATCATGGCCTTGTCACTGGGCACGTACCAGGTGGCGTGCTGCTCTGCCATGAGGGTGTCAAGGTCAATAGTGCCCATTGAGCCCTTCCCAGCATCCGGGCTGCAGCTCGCCAGCTCATTGTCTCCGTTCTGTGACGGACAGTCGCCATTCTTTTTGCCATTTTTCATGGCCAGGGGCTGGTCCTCGGAGATGCTGAACTGCTGGCGCTGTAGCTGGATCTGGGCCTGCAGGATCTCCAGAGGGTGGATTTCATCCTGGCCAGAGGTGCTGGATGGTGTGCGTACCTGCTCCACCCCGGGAGTACCCGGGTGGCTCACCCCGCTGGCCCCACCGCCAGCGTTGAGTCCGTAGCTGTCTGGCGTCGAGGTAGTGTGATTGGTGATGCCCATGCCGAGGGGCTTCTGTCCATTTATCAACCCATGCTCGCTCCTTTGCATTTTGGGCGAGCCGGTGATCATAGGGCTGCGATTAGGCTTGTTGGCCGAGGCCCCCGCAGCGTCTGAGCTGGAGGAAACCTCGTCCTCGTTGCCATAGTGGGTGCTGACATCATCAGGAAAGTCCACTCGCGGCGAGCTGCTGTCAGATTTGGCGACACTTTGGATGCCACTGTCCAAAGAAGACATCAGGTCGGCCTGGTCCCCCAACATTAGGTCGCCTCCTTTCCCCCAAGAGGGTGACTGGAGGTGTTTCTCATGGGGCGTGCCCCCACCCCTCTCCCCAACGCCAGCAGAGGGGGTCTGCTGGCCTGGACTTACAACAGGGTTACCATTGTCAGGGGGAAAAAAAATTCCAGGGCTCACGTGTCCGCTGTCTCTTTTTCTCCTCCCTCTCCCTCTCCCACTCCCTGTTGTTGCCTTCCCCTCACTGCACGGGGTAGCGTCCATGTTGTAGTTTGGGGAGAGGGCACTGGCTTCCCCCTGCACCGGCTGGCTTTGACTCGGAGGCTTTGAGTTGCTATTCCCAGTGCCAGGCATCTGGCTGTTCTGGGAAGCGCTGCTCTGAAAATATTCAGCTGCAGCACTGCCAGTCCCATTCGACGTGCTGCTATTAATGTCCTGCTCCGTCTGACTCAGTTTTCGCTTGCCCTCATTTTGGTTTTTCTTGTTGAATGTTACGTTAAGATTGGGGGCCCCTAGGCTAGCGATCATGTTCTGGCAGGCAGTGGAAAGAGCCGCCAGGCAGCTCTGGCCGAAAACACTGTCTTTAGTGCTGGTTTTGCTGAAGTTCCCGAGGGACAGAGCCCCCAGCTTACTAACAGACGACCGCTGGCCTGGAGGGAACTCAGACTGAGGCGGGTAGTTCCCTGGTGAGGTGTTCACCCCCTGGGGAGCACTGTGGCCCGGCCCCTGACGGTTACCCCCTCCATAGGGGAACGTTGGCTGTGCTCCCATTGGGGGTGCGGGGAAGTCAGCCGGTCGCCTCTCCGCCGGTGCATTCGGATGCCCCGTCCCCGCTCCTGGAGACTGCATTTGAGAGATGTTGCCCACGTTGAATTGTGAGTGCATACCCGGAGAATGGAGAGCCTGTACATGTCCGTCTCCTGGTATTCTCATGGGCTCCTGCATGCTCATGCCAGGCCTAAACATCATCCCAGCCCCGTTCTGCTGCAGCCCCATGTCGTGAGGCCCAGATTCATTACCCGCTCCACCCATACGCCGTGACATCATCTCCCCTGGTGGGTGGGACCCCTGGAACCAGGAGTTCTCCTGAGCTACATGAGGATTTTGTCCATCAATGTTCATCCTGCCGACATTCTCCCTGTCAAAGTTGGGTTGAGGCATGCTCCCCACCGGGCCCCCGTGAGCCATTGGGCCAGGAGGCACGTCGCCGTGGTGACCCAGCTGCTGCAGACTGGGCTGCCTCATCCTCTGCTGCTGGTTGCGAGAGGCCATCTGTTTGATCATCATGGCTGCGTTCTGCCGCTGCTGCAGAGACTGCTGCTCAGGCCCCGGGTGCTGCAGCGGACCTGGGGGGAAACCTTCATTCACAGGTGGGGTGAACTCTCCAGACAGGCCGGGGTAGGCAGAAGGAGAGAGGTGGTTTTCCATCCCACCACCAGCACACCAGCCTTCACCGCCATGTGCATTGGGAAAGTCAAACCTTGGCCTTTTAGCCATGTTCATATAGGGAGAGTCAAAGTGTTGCAGCCTCTGGTTCGGGGGCTGTTGGGAGGGAGGAGGAGCGGGTTGTTGCATATTAAACATGGGGTCCCCATAAGGGTGCAGACCCCTATTTTCCAGTCTGTGAATGGGATATTCAAACTGGTTGTGTTGGCCAGGCATCATGACCCCACCGTCCAGAATGTTGGGGTTATTGGAGACAGGCTCAGCCTGAGGGGGTCGGGGGAGGCCAGGGGGGCATGAATTCTGCCTGGCTATTAAGCCAGCCTGTTGTTGCTGCTGCTGCATGAGAGAATGTCTTACGTTGACCCCCGGCTCCATTCCCATGGGCACTTTCCGGCCGTTTCCAAAACGCTCAAAAAACACTCCATGCTGAGGCTGCTGGGGCTGCGGAGGCGGCTGGTGGCCCTTAGAGATGCCCGGCATACCTGTTGTCCGTGGCATGCCGGGGTTCCCTGGGAAATTACCACCGGGAACTGGCCTCCCTGTTCCAAAATGGGGCAACTGAGATTCTGATTCTGATGGGGAAAATACATGTACATCAAAATGTCCAGATGGAGCCTCACTTGGGAAGTTGTACTCTAATCCGTCGACAGCACCCTGGTTGGGAATGCGCCGAGGCTCCATGCCGTGAGACTCAGAGGAGGAGGATGAGGAGGAAGGGAGGCCGTGGAAGGATGCTGCTCTGTTAGGCGACTGGTCCAGGGGGAGACAGGGAGCGGGGACTGCGTGGCTGCCACTGGGAGGCCCGTGATGTTGAAAGTCAGGCATGTTCCCAGGCCGCTGCTGCTGCTGTTGCTGCTGCTGCTGCTGGGGAAAGCCATCCCCGGCCTGCCCCTCAGCGAGAGGATCAAATCCTTCTCCAAAGCCCTGCTGTGGTCCCATGCCATTGTTGTTGTAGCCCATTAGCCTGCCACCATGCAGGCATGATGAGCCCGGCTCCGGGCCTCCAAAACTCCCACTGAAATGAGGGTGAGGTTGGTGGGGGTGATGGCTGTGAGGATGTCCTTGATGAGGTTGCTGGTTGTTAAAAAATCCATGCATGGGTCCCTGCTGCTGCTGCTGCTGCTGCTGGAGCCCGCTGCCTGCATGCATGTCCGAGTGGCCCCGCGGGTGGAAGCCCCCGTACTGCTCTCCGTTCATGTTCATATTGAGCCCAAGCATTTGCGGCTCGTTCAGAGGGCCCATGCCGGGCTCCACGGCCCCGGGCGGGCCTCCAGCGTGAAAACCTGGGCCTTTATAATGCGAGCCCATGTTTAGCCTCGGTTGGTTTATGTTTCTTTCTGACTGGCCAGGGTTTCTGCTATTAATCTGAGAACCAAACTGCTCCAGCCCAAACATACTCCCTGCAATCAATCCCACATGACGGCCAGTTTGCCAGACATCGGTCTGTTTTTTCCGTCTGTACCCAAAAGGAAAAAAACGAAGATAGGCTATACAAGAACAATTCAAACGGTTGTATCGGCCTACTAGAATTCTTGAATGTTAAAACTCACCAAATAAGTTCTCATTGCGAATCACTTGGTGTTTTTTGGTTGTTTTTTTTTACTTCTCTAAGGACGCGGAGGAGAAAGCTAGAGGACAGACTGTGTCCAAATACGCACGTAAACTGTGTCCCCTTTTCCCGTATTATATCGTGCACTTAACTGCTCTTGTATTTGTCTTAGACTAAGCAAACAAATACAAAACATTGGTAATTAACTTGCTGAACGGAAGACCTACCATATTCCAAAGTTTTTCTGTGCGCATTTCTTCAAAAGGCACAACAACATGTCGCCAAAAAAAAAAATCCAAATAGGAGAGCGCAGAATTGGAGGGATCAAAAAAAGGAATAGAACAATTTCTGTCAACTTATTAGTTATTCCTGTCCAATGTCAAATGTTCCACAGAAACTTTTTTGTTTTTGTATAAGGTCCCATACTTGAAACAAGGAAGAAAAAGTCCAATTGGAGCCGTTTGGTTCAAACTATCTTTGTAGCTTAAAGGGGAGAAAAATATCTTTTAAATAAATATTGTCAACTGATGTCCTTCAAAATTTTTGCTGGGCAGCACGTAGCCAAAAGTCCAGTGGGAGTCCACAAAGACGAGTCTCCAACCCTGCAGGCACCGGAGAACCGGAGCGTCCGTTTACGCGCGGCGTGCACTACCCGCACTACCCGCACTCCACAACCCCGGAGCGGCTTGACAGCATCCTTCACCCGCTGCCGGTCATGAGTCTCGCGTGGGAAGCGCCTTTTCGCTTTAAGTCCTTCCAATGCGTTTCGCTCCTAAAGTGTGCGTCCCATACGTGCACCGAGCCGTGCCGTGCCGTGCCTGGTGTGGTCTGAGAGCACTTGGGAGCGATTCACAGACACACTCCGCTCTGCCGCTTCTTGGCGCTGTGTGAGATCAACGCGTCCGGAGGAGCCAGCAACAAGTTTTGCATTTCTGCAGCCGCTTCCATCCTCGAGCTCTCAGCCAATCAGGACGGACCTGAGAAAGCTTCGGGGGCGGGACAAACGCTTTTAAGGTGGCCCATGAGATTGTGTGGAAAGGAGAGCTTTTGGAAATGGCTTTCACTTAAAAATATGTTTTCACATTTAAAACCCAACCTTCACGATAGATAGATTAGATAGATTAGATAGATAGATAGATAGATAGATAGATAGATATTTATTGATCCCAAGAAAAATGGGAAATTACAGTGTTAGATAGATAGTGTGCACAAAAGTTGAATGAAAATAAAAAGACTAATAGCTAAAAGAAAATCTGAATAAAATCAATAATATAGACATGTTTTTAAGTAACTGGTTTCTATTTTTTACCAAAGGAATTCCATATGATCTGTTTCTGGAATAAAAACGGAGCTTATAGTGAAATTCAGCCCTCTTTTTTGTGTTGCTCGATTCCTTTTCGCATAGGAATAAAACTTCTGTTTTTAGCCCTTGCACATGTTGTTCTTTGGGCTTAAATGCACATCTCTGCACTGCCTGCACTAAACCTTTCAGCCTTTTTCTTTCTCTCTTATTGTTTAAAACTGTCATATTCTGCATATTTGATTGATAATTTCCTTTTAATGCACCATCCACCAAGGCAATAAACCATTTTCATTTTTTTTTAACCCTTGTGTTGTCTTCAGGGTCAGAAAAATAACCCAACACTGCGTTTTAACAGCAGGGAAAACTCCAGAAAAAGGTCCTTTGTGTGATGACTTTTTCTTTTTGACCTGCTGAAGTCACACGATGCATGTTACATCATGCGTGTTCTCACGTGTAAAAAAAAAAAAAAGGAAATCTGTTCCAATCAGAAGTGTCCATCTCTGGCATCGGTAGATTTCATTGATGCCTACATATCTGGGCTGATAGTGACGAAAGCAGAAATTAGACTGATATTATAAAGTGCCCACACCTTGAGGATGTGTGTGTGTGTGTGTGTGTGTTAGAGGGGAAACAAATCCTCCTTAAAAGACCATCTGAACTATATCATGTGATATATAGGCTTTTGGTTTCCAATAATCAATAGCATTGTCTGAGTAATATATAATATATATAGAAGATGAAAAAAATGTGCAGGGCCAAATCAGGATAATTTACCTCATGGCTTGATTAGCTGTGGGCCGGCAATGCCAGAGGTTATGTGTGTAAAATGAAGTGCTGCAATATAAGACATTACATTTTTGCAAATATCGTCATTTCCATGTGAGTTGGAGACAAAGGTCCCAACATGTAAGAAAGTCAGCCTAAATAATGTGTGTGGCTACAAGGAGACAGATAACCTTCTTTCTGATATAGTCCATATCCATTCAGAATGTGTCTTAAAGTTGTTAGTAGCTCACACGAGTCTTTCTCTCTCTCTTTTTTTGTCTTTCAGTGTATTTATCTAATCAGTTGGGACATTTTTTGGATAACTTGGATCTTGCACGCACTCATTTTTTTTTCCTGTGTAAAATTAAAACCCCAAAGAAACATGTATGCGGTTACAAATATTTGAGATGTCTGGTACACATAATCCAGGACTGAGCGCCGGGTTAGGCCGGGTTAGGCCGGGTTAGGGTGAGAGCTGCTGAGATTAACACAGCTCTGTTAATAATTGAACTAAAAGGGGAAGTGGTGGGGATAAACTCAACACTACACACTTCCATTCACCACCACGGATAGGTTGTCTTTGGTGAAAAGAGAACACCACATCATCCTTTCTCCTCACAGTGTGGACAGTGGGCATTTAAGAGAATAAGGTGTCGGACAGCTCAGGAGATTTTGGTTGGAAGGGGGGCGGGAGGAGGGGGACGGGGGGACGACCGAGAGGGTTTTTTACCAAACAGACACAGTGCCACCTAGTGGCCGCTCATGCTCACACTGCAGCACTCAGCATGGTTTCAGATGATATGAGGCACAAAGGTCACAGATGGTATGCTGTAAATAATAACAATAATAATAATAATGAAATATTAATATGAATCTAAAGCGAAGAAATACTAACTTGTGGCTTAATGAATCATATATACAGTACAGGCCTAACGTTTGAACACACCTTCTGATTCAATGAGTTTCCTTCATTTTCTTGATTATTAGTATTATTTCTGGGCCCTTTTCCACCTTTAATTTGATAGGACAGCGAGGTGAGAATGGGGGGGGGGGGGGGGGACATGTAGGAAGTTGTCCCAGGTCAGAGTCGAACCCTGGACCTCTGCGTCAAGGCATAAACCTTCTAGTGTGTATGTGTGTGTGTGTGTGTATATATATATATATATATATACACACACACACACACACACACTGAATATATACTGTATATATTTAAAATTCTTGGGATTGAGTGTAAAGAAGGACATCTTTTTGGGGGGGGGGGGGCAGTAGCTTAGTCTGTAGGGAGTTGGGCTGGGAACTGCAGGGTTGCTGGTTCAAGTCCCTGTATGGACCAAAGGTGCACCGAACCCCCCTTGCCGATCGTTCCCCACTGTCCTGCGGTCCATTGTTCTTGCCATGCCTGGGGTTCGTACTAGAGGATGGATACCCGACCCGAGCCCGACGGGACCCGACGGGCCGGGTTGGGACAGATTTTTAGAAAGGATGCTCGGGTTCGGGTCGGGCTCGGTCACATCAGCGCGATAAGGCATTGAACATTTTGAATTTAAAACAGCTTAAAATAAATGTCAAATATTACCCTAACATCCGTCTTCCTGTGTGCTGTGACAACCAAAGACGTGCGTATTAAGCTCCATGTGGCAGCGCAACGATGGAAGATGTTAAAAAGAAGTTGGCCGCAGGAGATTTTAAAACTATTGAAAA
Source organism: Etheostoma nigrum (assembly GCA_029931835.1). Lineage (NCBI taxonomy): Eukaryota > Metazoa > Chordata > Actinopteri > Perciformes > Percidae > Etheostoma > Etheostoma nigrum. The sequence continues at coordinate 2,246,766 of CM057241.1, read as the reverse complement.
CGAAGGAAAGTCAGCTGTGCATTGATGCGCTCATCTGTTGACATTTCCCAATGCCTTCCTACAATTGCTTAATAAAAGCGGCTTTCCACACAAACAAACGTACATGTGTCATTAGTATGAGAAACAAATGCGATTTTAACTGTGTCGGGCTCGGGTCGGGTTCGGACAGAAATATCTTAATGCCTGTCGGGCTCGGGTCGGGTTCGGTTACTGCTCTGTCGGACGCGGGCCGGGCTCGGACAGAAAAATCCGGCCCGATCCGCACTCTAGTTTGTACCCCCCTCCCCCAAGTTCTGGGGTGGGCAGAGCTGCCCCTACACTACCAGTCCATCTGCCAGCTGCAGATACGCAGCCCATCCATTGAGGTAAATTATAAAACCCAGGCTCCCCGGAACTCGATTTACTTCTTTCCTTCAGATCAATAGGCCAGTGCCAAAAAATTAAAACCCTTAGACCCTAGCCCCTAACCATAATCCTAAACCCTAACCCTAATCCAAGCCCCTAACCCTAATCCTACCCCTTAACCCTAATCCTACCCCTTAACCCTAATCCTAACTCCTAACCCTAACTGGTCATGACAAAACCGAAAACCACTTACTAAGACATGCTCATGGGGTTAAAAAACACAACAAGGCCGTGAAAAATAAAGCTGATTTTGGAACGTCTGCCTTAAACAAGGTCTCACTCGGGCGCCCAGATTGCTCAATTGGTAGAGCGGGCGCCACATAGAGGTTTAATCCTTGACGCACTGGGCCAAGGTTCAACTCCGACCTGCGGCCCTTTGCTGCGTGTCATTCCCCCTCTCTCTCCCTTTTCATGTCTTCATCTGTCCTGTCAAAATAAAGGCTGAAAAATGTCACAAAAAAAATAACCAAGCTCTCATTCTCTAACAGATTTGTTATTGAGATGTAAATGATGAGAATGATTATTTTGATTATGCACCACGAGTTGTTGCATAAAAATTCACCAGAAAGCAGGAAATTAAGTGTTTGACGCTTAAAATTGTATGGGGACCCCCAGAACCCCCCCCCCACTAAATGTTGAAAACAAAACTTACACCCTAGCGGAGCCTAGTGTCCTCTATGGAGCTGTCACTCAGCTGAGCCATCACTCCTCTCTGGGTCAGGGCAGGTTAAGCAGCATCTGTCATCCAGAGAAGAAGCATTGTATTAAGGGGGGGAGATGCGACATAGACCCCTTTGCCCCCGCCCCCCCCCCCGTCTACCCTAACCCTTCTCTCCGGTTGGCTCCACACCGTTTCCACCTCGCCCACAACAACAGGAAGACTCGGGAGAATCTCTGGAGCTTAACTTGACCCGAGCCCGGAGGATGAGGAAACACTGGTGACATCACCGCCGAGCCGCCAGAAATAACTCTCCTCTCCAAGAAAACCCTGCAGCTCCGCATCAAATCTGCACACACACACACGCACACACACACACACACACACACACACGCGCACACACACACACACACACACACGCGCACACACACACACACGCACGCACACGCACGGACGGACGGACGGATGGATCTTCATGTTGTCCCCATGTTGCCCTCATGTTGCCCTCATGTTGCCCTCATGTTGCCCTCATGTTGCCCTCATGTCGTCCTCATGTCGTCCTCACGTTGCCCTCATGTTGCCCCCATGTTGCCTCCATGTTGCCTTCACGTTGTCTTCATGTTGCCCTCATGTTGTCCTCATGTTGTCCTCACGTTGCCCCCATGTTGCCCTCATGTTGTCTTCATGTTGCCCCCATGTTGTCCTCATGTTGCCCCCATGTTGTCCTCACGTTGCCCCCATGTTGCCCCCATGTTGCCCTCATGTTGTCTTCATGTTGCCTTCATGTTGCCCTCATGTTGCCCCCATGTTGCCCTCATGTTGCCCTCATGTTGCCCCCCATGTTGTCCTCATGTTGCCCCCATGTTGTCCTCACGTTGCCCCCATGTTGCCCCCATGTTGCCCTCATGTTGCCCTCATGTTGCCTTCATGTTGCCCTCATGTTGCCCCCATGTTGCCCTCATGTTGTCCTCACGTTGCCCCCATGTTGTCCTCACGTTGCCCCCATGTTGCCCCCATGCTGTCTTCATGTTGCCTTCACGTTGTCTTCATGTTGCCTTCATCAATACATTGTTGTTGTTTTTGGGGCCTGTACGACTCATTCAGGTGCGGCTGTGAATCAGTGGTAGAGCGGTTGCCTGTTAATTGGAAGGTTGGTGGTCCAATCCCTGGCCCTGCAGTCCCATGTCGAAGTGTCCTTGGGCAAGACACTGAACCCCGAGTTGCCATTGGAGTGTAAATGTGTAAATGAGTGTATCTGATGAGCAGGTGTACTGCAGCCTCGGCACACCAATGTGTGTGAATGTTTCCTGTACTATGTAAAGGCGCTTTGAGTAGTTGTAAAGACTAGAACTATATAAATACAGTCCGTTTATACACATTTAGGAAATATGTTTCTTATGCATTGAAATTAAAAAGCTGCCGGGACATCCAGCTGCGTCGAGTCGTGAGCTTCCCTATGATACCCGTTGCCTCGTCTATTTAAACGAGAGGGACTCGTGTCCCTTCATCTTCCCTGCGAGGGAGACACAAGGATGGATGGATCCATGCCGGCTGCAGACTAACAGGAGGTGTGTGGGCGAAGCCTGCCCATCTCCGCTTTTAGAAACAGCGTTATTTGCTTGTTCTGGAGGGCAGACATGACCGGTTTCCTCGCAGGCAGCGGCAGACACATGTGACCGTTCCTGCACAAACAATAAAAAGAAGGCGGATATCTCCGGCAGCAGACTGGCGGCTCTTTCCTGCTCTTTAGCACGGATTCCGCTGTTATTGTGCGACTCTTCTGACCTGCGGGTCACTGGCAGTCTGGGCCATGCTGGAGTCAACAGTAACATTTCTGAGGGGATGTTTATCCTTCCTGATGTGCATTTTAACATAGAGAATTACAGTTGTGTTCAGAATAATAGCAGTGAATGATGCTCAAAATCCTTAGAATAGCTTCTAGCTGATAGCTTTACTTTACATTAGATAGATTCAGTTAAAGCGCCGCCACACGCATTCTCTGAAAAGGATTTATGCAGACAGCATCATGGTATACAGTACACAACATAACGCATGATGCACAAGACAACACACAGTTCATGTGGACACATGAAGGGATTTTTTGAGGTGGCTTGGGAGTGAGAGAGAAACACGAAAATCGAGGCAGTCAGACGGATTAGCAATGGTGATTAAAGTTAGCAGCAGAATCATTGGGATTCAGCAGATGAGAACAACTGATCTGTACAATAGACATGTGCTTAATAAGGCAGAATCCATCATGTCCGATAGTTCTCACCCCTGAATGCAGAATTTAAGTTGCTGCCCTCTGGTTCCAGCTTCAGTCGGCCACCAGCCAAAACAAATAGGTATAAATCCTTCTCGTCCCCTCTGCTGTCTCTCTGCTCAACTCTGGAAAGAATAGGTAACGTCTGCACATGAGGCACACTGGGACTTAAACTTTTAATGTTGTGGTATTTATTTCCCCATTTGGTCTGTAATTTTAATTGATGCTGTCCTTTGTTATGTACTGTATGTCAATTTCTTTGCTACTGCAGCAAAATGAATCGGCCCTCGGGGACAAACAAAGGTCTTGAACTTGAACAAAGATTCGAGATTATTTTATCGTCCTTCCAAAAAACACTTTGGGAAGCGCAGTGTAGAAGGAAATAGCGTTGCATCGTTGCACCATAGAAACAAACACCGAAACCGATCAGCAGCTAAAAAATACAATTTTAAATAATGTTAAAATACGATAGCGAGCATTTAAAAGAAGATGGGAAACTTAGAGATGCGCATGTATATATAAGCTTATCCACACATACCACATACATATGGTAACAGGTACTCACAGTTAACTTCAAGTTTCTTTGATTTTCCTGGAGCGGATCATTGGTTGAGCCGGGTTTCCCCACGTCGTTCAGGCTTCGGACGCCATTTCAAAGCATTTCATTTCATATATTTATTATACAGGAAAGTTAGAAAAAGTAACATTACATTACAATATAAAAACGGGCCTGACTCAGTTTCAAAACTAGTTTTCAGCAGGTTCCTGTTCTGCAGAAACATAAAACATGGTTAAAGCACGTCAGGACAGACATTAATACAAGAAATCAATATAGAAAAATATATTTCGACAACTGAAAACAACAATACAGTTACATAAGGAAAAAGACATTTATACAAAACATCAGCTGGGCTAGACAAATTCGGACAGTGCATTTGAAATCATTTTGGCTGAGCACCTTTCATTTCCTGCACTTCTTTATAGGTTTTCCTCTCTCCAATCAACTTTTTAATAAAAGTCCGCTGTTCCTCAGAGCAATGTCTGGAACGAGCCATTTTGCTTCCCGTGTGAAATGCACTATAACCAGCATGCACGCACATTTGCTTCCTTCCTTCCTTCCATAAATCTGGGCCATAACTGACACCTGTCTCTTCACAGAATCAATCCCCTCACTAATTGAACACAACACTGCTATTATTCTGAACACGCCCCTTTCAATTACAGATTCAATTACACAGAATGAGCAGCATGCATGTCATGAATGTTGGCTCTGTTGGTTTTCTATGACTCCACAACAAAAAATATGATTTATGAGGTTAGTGATGTTTGACTGCTATTATTTTGAACAGTATATAACTGTATATATTATATTTAGTCAAGGCCCGGCCCTCGTCTAAACTCCAAAGTAATTCAAGACAAACCTCTAGCTACATGTGAACACACATAATTGAAATTGGTCCAGTATTGAGCAAGAACACTTTAACAGGCAGCCGTAAACCGGGCTGCAAAGATCTGAGGACCAGCTAACCATAGTCCTCAGATTGGACAGATAGTCTAGCTAGCTGTCTGGATTTACCCTGCAGAGATCTGAGGACCAGGTAACCATAGTCCTCAGATTGGACAGATAGTCTAGCTAGCTGTCTGGATTTACCCTGCAGAGATCTGAGGACCAGGTAACCATAGTCCTCAGATTGGACAGATAGTCTAGCTAGCTGTCTGGATTTACCCTGCAGAGATCTGAGGACCAGGTAACCATAGTCCTCAGATTGGACAGATAGTCTAGCTAGCTGTCTGGATTTACCCTGCAGAGATCTGAGGACCAGGTAACCATAGTCCTCAGATTGGACAGATAGTCTAGCTAGCTGTCTGGATTTACCCTGCAGAGATCTGAGGACCAGGTAACCATAGTCCTCAGATTGGACAGATAGTCTAGCTAGCTGTCTGGATTTACCCTGCAGAGATCTGAGGACCAGGTAACCATAGTCCTCAGATTGGACAGATAGTCTAGCTAGCTGTCTGGATTCACCCTGCAGAGATCTGAGGACCAGGTAACCATAGTCCTCAGATTGGACAGATAGTCTAGCTAGCTGTCTGGATTTACCCTGCAGAGATCTGAGGACCAGGTAACCATAGTCCTCAGATTGGACAGATAGTCTAGCTAGCTGTCTGGATTCACCCTGCAGAGATCTGAGGACCAGGTAACCATAGTGCTCAGAAATCAGACGCAGGTTAGAGAGGCAACACAGAGACAGAGGACGGGGACGGACATCCGGCAGCCCCGGAGCGATTGTGCGGGTGGAACGTCGTGCATTTAGACTATTTTAACTAAACCAGTGCAGTGATTGTTGGAACAGCGGAAAGACGAACCAAGACAGCTTTTGATGGTTTTATTTTGCTGAACCAATTTAAAAAAATGGTTCCCATCAGTCAAGAGAAAGTGTCCCTTTAAAATATGTTATTAAGAATGGTTCAAGTTAGCAGACCGATGTTAAAAAGACGTTTATGTTAGGACACCTGCATCATGAGATCGTACAGATAGTATATGTACACCAAAACCAACAGACTCAGGATCAGTTTCTACCCACAAGACATCTCTCTGATGAACAGCTGACTTCTGACCCACAGTGTCAGGTTCAATTCTTGTCAATAACCCAGTACCACTGTCTCTACAGAACCTGGTCACTGGTTCCACTTACTATTCCACTTATTTAGTATTTTCATCATTCTCATATCTCACTTATTTATTCATCATTCTCATTTCCTAATACATAACTGTTCATATTGTAATATAATAACAATACTAATTATCCCAATATCATTTGCACTATGCTCCATTTAAATCATTTTTATTTAACTCTTCATTGCACTCATGCCTCTATATTGTTCTTTTTAGAGTATGTATATATTGTGTATATATTAGTGTGTATATTGTGTATATATTAGTGTGTATATTTTGTTTTGGTAGTTTTGTATGAGTAAGCACATTGTGAGCAACGATGCTCCAAAGAGAAATTAATAAATCTGATTCTGATTACAAATTCAACCCGAGCGCTCTTTGGTGACATGGTTGATTACGGCCGATCATCTGTCCATCATCATCCCGCCCTAACGACCTGATTGGTCCGAACAGCTCTTATCCGAGCATAGTTGCTCCACAACGGATCAAGTCCCGACCCAACTTCCCGACCTCAAATGATGTGGGCGGGGCTAAGTTCGGCTGGTCTCCAGGCTAGAGTCATACCACACCCCCGAAGGTAAAGCACAATCCAAAATGTGTTTTTTTTTCCCCAGACAAAATTTATTTTGATACTTCGATACAAAGTGAAGACGAGACAAGAAATCTCAGCAAGAAAAGGCACGAATCATACATTCACTATCATGTCCCCTGAATTTCAAAAGCTGATCAGAACCATTTAAAAGCGAGCATTTTCAGAAGTTAAACAGCTGTCGATTTCATAAATTAGGATAATACTAATACAGTTTTGCTTTGAGAGTCCTTCCTCTCCCCCGAATCGTTGTCTCGACAGATTGGTAAAGCAATGATTTAGTTTCGAAACAGACAGCAGGAATCCTTAGGATAGACTTGGAAACATCGATTACACTGCAAATGATCCCAGTAGAGGAACAGAGGCTGTTGGCGTTTTTCCATACATGGTACCAGACCCCCGTCCGTCCGTCTGTCTCTAGCGATGATGATTCATAGAATAGTGACAATTCTCTCCAACCAATCAGTAGTCTGCAGGTTTTCACGGCACCAGTACCAGGGCCTTTTTATCCTAATGGAAACCCCAAAAAAGGCGAGTAGAGTCGAGTAGGTACCATGTAATGGGAAAAACGCCATAACAGTCTCATATACTTGGACAGAAACAGGCTCTTCTCATCATGCTCCCCACAGAAAAGGGTATGGTTTGGTGTTAGAAAGTCAACTGTTTGAGGCAACAATATCCAAAATAAGATGCTTGTGTCGTATTGTTCACCTGAGAAGATTTTGTTAAGAAAAAAGAAAAAGGTTGCCTCAGACAATTGCTTCCCACTTTTCCCCATTTAACCAGCCTACAGCTGTTGGATTCATGTAAACATTTCAGGAATCCATTCACATTCTCATCACATCACATTCCCTCGTATGGTTCGCACAATAAAAACATCGGGAATCGTCAAACCCAGATCATTTATTACATCGGCGTCTTCAAAGGAAACCATATGGAAAACAAACCAAACCCCAAATTCCTGATGCACAATTTAAGACATGGACGCATCGCAACAACAAAAAGGATCAAATGAGAGAATAACTTGTACTATATATGTATAGATAACACTTGTCAGGATCATGATTCTGAAGCCTAAAGGGGAGAAAGTGCACTCAATAATATGGCATTTTCATCCAAACAGCTGATCTGAGTAAGGCTGCAAAGATTAATTGATTAGTTGTCAACTTAAACTAAATTGCCGACTATTTTGATAATAGATTAATCGGTTTAAGTCATCAGAAAGTAAAAAAATTCTCTTATATGTGAATATTATTTCGTTTTTTTAAATCCATATGACAGTAAACTGACTATCTTGTGAGTTGTCGACAAGATATATTGGGTTGTCAGCTCGGGAAAACCCTGATTGACATTTTTTTTTTTAAAAAACATTTTAAAAAGGCCAAACCGTTCGATTGGGAAAATAATCGACAGATTAATCAACTATTAATTAATGGTTAGTTGCAGCCCTAGATCTGAGGCGAAGATGTAAACCTGCAGCAGCAGCAACAGCTACGTACATGACGAACACTTTAGGAAACAAAAGGTTAGAAGAAAATCACGACGCCGCCCGTAAAGCGCCGTCTGCCATGATTTGGGCCTAACAAGTAGCAGGCTGATCGCTTGTGCTAACATTTAGGTGTCAAGAAAACTGCCAGTCAGAAAGAAGGGAGGTAGCTAGAGCAACAGCTGGCAGCAGAGGTACAATAGGTATAATAATAATAATAATAATAATAATAATACAAAGTCTGGAGATTAAGGCAAGCAGTGTGTGGTGGTGCTGGTGTCGACTTATTGTTCCGACTCTGTAAACACACCTAGGATGAAGCAGAAGAGAAGAGGTCTGTTGGAAACCGTTTACCTCAGAGAAGCAGAGGAGTGAGACGGGCCTCTGGGGTGAGCCGGGGTGCAGTTTAGCTTGTGACAGAGGCTGGAGGGGTGCAGCACCATCTGTGGCTGTTTTTCAGTGCAGTTTTTCCTTTTCCGCTGGGGACATCTGCTAGGGAGGCGAATACTGTGTTGTATATTATGTGTCAATGTCTTCAGAATAGGGAGTGTGTGTGTGTGTGTGTGTGTGTGTGTGTGTGTGTGTGTGTGTGTGTGTGTGTGTGTGTGAACAAAAAGAAAACCAGCGGGAGCTGTAAACACTTCCAAAGTAACATCTCTTAGCTGAACAAGCTCACACAGATCTGCCCAGCTTGAGCTCATCAGTCACCACAAAGGCATCCACACCTGTGTGAGTGTGCATGTGCGAGAAGGAAATCACATGTTTATCCTCGACATATATGCGTCGATAAGTGTGTGTGTGTGTGTGTGTGTGTGTGTGTGTGTGTGTGTGGGGTTCCTATTAAAACCTGTGTGAGGGGGAGAGTGAATACCTGCACGGGCATGATTGTCAGTGTTAAAAAGATGCAGTGCTTTGGGTGTAGGATTGGTGGAAGGGGGGCAAGGCGCCAAGGGTGTTAGTAATCTCTTAATGGAGGCTGTGGCAGGAAGCAACACGAGTATGACAAACAGACACACTCATGCCGAGGAATGCAATCCACTGTAAAGACTGAAGAGGAGACAAAGACAAGTCAGACAGGGCATCATCTTCAGAGGAATGTTTTGGAGGAGAGAAAAAAATAAAAATAAGACTAAATATGACAGGAGAGCACATGTGGTCGAACACCTGCCTGCTACTGTGGAATGAGCCAATGAAACCTCTACTGTAGGAGCTTCCTCTTCGTGTCTTTCCAGAAGCCTTGAAGAACGACATGATGCTGATAGCTGGCGTTTCTCTGCCCAGGACACCAAAACAACCAAGAGTCTTATCAGCTGGGATCGGTTTGGTTTCTAGAAATCAATTCCTCGGTGTATTGAAACTATGATTGGGTGCGAGTCAGGGACCTGCGCTATTGATTGCATGTAGCAGAGTCCCCCCCCACCCACCCACCCACCCACCTACCCCCCAACACTCCCTGTAAATCAGTTCTGGTAAAAAAGAAGTGGCACTAAAGGAGCCCTCGTAGCAGTCTCCGTCGCTGCGGTCATGGTGGGAGTTTTAAAAAAAAAAATCCTTTGCCTTTTTTTTTTTTTATTCGTCTGCAGCAGTAGTTCCTCGTACTTCTCCCCGTCTGCGAAGCTGTGGGGAAACAAGAGGAAAACACCGCGTCAGATTCAGGGAAGCTAAACATCTAGGAGGCACAGTTAGTGGCTCCGTGCATTTCACTAGAAACCTGGGGGACATGCAGGAAACGAAACCTGGACCTCTGTGTCGAGGCATAAACAAGTACATGTGCGCCCGCTCTACCCACCAAGCCAACCTGGCCATGTGTTGTGGGAAAATTACATAAGACAATGATTTTCTTTCAATAATTGTTCATCTCTTAAGGGATTTTTTTTCATTATAAGTAAATCCTTCAATGTTCCTCTAAAATATGTGTACATCCTAAAATAAGTCCTCCAGTGTTGGAGACAGCTAATTAATGTTCTGACTCTGCATTTCTCCACTGTAAGCAAGGTTGGAGCCATGAAGCATTCTACAGACGAGATAAATCTCTGATTTCTCAGACAGAATGACGGCTACAGGCATTTTTGACACAGTAGAGACAGATGCACGGGGATATAAGGACTGTAAATGTGTGTTAGACACAGAACTCTGGTCACTCTGTAACTGTTCATTGTGAATGCGGTTCTTGTCATTTTGATTGTTGTCTGCAGAAAATAATTAAACCCTTCCACCGAATACCCTAAACCTTTAATTCAGTTTGCAGTCTGTCTTTATTTTGTTTCAACAAGGTCTCTTCAGCCACTCAAATTCCTCCCTCGCTGTACAGAAACTTCCACAACAATTTTTTGACGATTCATTGTAGGATATTTTTATTTTTGAAAATAAAAACACACAGCAAAGCTGAAGATACCTTAAGGAGTCCCAGACCCCCTTGTTCAAGATCCCTGCCTCAAAGGATCAAATGTTATGCTTTTTTTTCATGCTGAATGAGTTATTTATGAACACATATCTAGTAAGCCAGATTTAAAGTGCTGCTTTGGCGTGATTCTTTGTGGAGAAACTTGGTTTTACAGATCCGTTGATTATATCAACTAATCCTTTAGTCGACAAAATCGTACCAGTGTATCTTAAACCGTAGACAAACACGACAGATGTCCTTTTACAAACTGAAATCTTTCGCCTTTCCTTACAAATCTGCACCGACCGTCGCGATCCGGCCCCTTGTTTGTCTTCTGGGTAGATAAAAGCATCGCTTTCAAATTCCCCCCACCCAGAGGCTGGTGGCTTCGTAAAGTCAATTAGTGGTGGAATTTGATAGCCGAACACCTCAAATGGAACAGTTCAAATCAACAGGGGCTATAAACAGAGGAATAGACAGATCTGATGAAATGGCACGAGGATTCACCCATTGACTTCACCCACGCTAGCCCCCGTCCCTTTTTCCTTCAATCACAGCACACTACATTCTCAACTGCAGAATTCCATTTGTATGTTAATGAGGAAAAAAAGGGAGCCATCTTGGAGCCTCCTCCCCTTTCTTGCCCTTTTCTTTTCTCATGCCGCCCTCTTCTACACCAACTGCACCCGCCCAAAATACACAGAAAAAAGGCAGACTGTTGGTGCATCGTCTCCGTAACGTGGAGTTTCTGATTCAGCCGTTGCAGTCTTGTCAAGAAGCTGATTGGCGGTGTCTGTATGAAGGCACTGTGTCCTCCCATACAGTCCCAGCTGTCATCCTGCTAAAGCGGGATTCATGTGTGGCAGAGCGCGAATACAGACTCCTACCGAGTCCTAGTTAGAGAAACAAAGTGTCTCCCCTGTTCTTTCTGACCTTAGTGGGAAATCTGTAACAGGAAAAGTTATCCCTCTTCTTGATTTCATGTTGTTTGAGGAGAAGGAGAACCAGAAAGAGGAGGGTTCTCTGGTTTATTGGCATCTCTTTAAACCAATCACAATCAACTTGGGTGGCGCTAAGCGAAGTACGGTGCCTCTTCAAAATAGCCTCAGGAAGGCAGCTTGTTTTGGTGGAACATGTGGACGTTCAGAAGTAGTTTTAGTCAACTCTGATTGGACAGATAGTCTAGCTAGCTGTCTGGATTTACCCTGCAGAGACCTGAGGACCAGGTAACCATAGTCCTCAGATTGGACAGATAGTCTAGCTAGCTGTCTGGATTTACCCTGCAGAGACCTGAGGACCAGGTAACCAGAGTCCTCAGATTGGACAGATAGTCTAGCTAGCTGTCTGGATTTACCCTGCAGAGACCTGAGGACCAGGTAACCATAGTCCTCAGATTGGACAGATAGTCTAGCTAGCTGTCTGGATTTACCCTGCAGAGATCTGAGGACCAGGTAACCAGAGTCCTCAGATTGGACAGATAGTCTAGCTAGCTGTCTGGATTTACCCTGCAGAGACCTGAGGACCAGGTAACCATAGTCCTCAGATTGGACAGATAGTCTAGCTAGCTGTCTGGATTTACCCTGCAGAGACCTGAGGACCAGGTAACCATAGTCCTCAGATTGGACAGATAGTCTAGCTAGCTGTCTGGATTTACCCTGCAGAGACCTGAGGACCAGGTAACCATAGTCCTCAGATTGGACAGATAGTCTAGCTAGCTGTCTGGATTTACCCTGCAGAGACCTGAGGACCAGGTAACCAGAGTCCTCAGAAACCAACCAGAGGTAAACGCCAACACAGAGACAGAGGACGGGGACGGACATTCAGTCGAAATGAAAGACACCATGCGGAATTTCTTGGCGGGACATGAGAAATCCCGCAAGTGGAACGTCACAGACTAGATAGAGTTAAAGTTGGACATGTCAACCTGTAAAGTTTAAAAATAACTAAACTAAACCAAAACCAAATAACTCAAACACCATGTTCTTTGGTTTCCAGTTTTTACACTTTCCATCCTACCGCCACATTAACACGGTCACAAAAAAAAAATACACCTGTCGCAATCAGTCCAAAGGTTCGGCTACCCACACCCTGGTTGCCAATGAAATGGCGCCAACACTGACAGAAAACTGAAATATAAAGTCTACTTGTGCTACAATGGCTGGGATTAAAGCTTTAGCGCCTAACTTTTTGATATTATTAAGCCGTTACCAAATGAATTGCTACAAAGCTAATTAAGACTTTCAGCTCCACACAACTCTCTTTGTATGACTATGTTCAGAAGATCGTGGCTATTAGCAACTACATGGAGGACGTGGGGATGCGGTGCACAATCACGGGAGACTTGTATCATGTGGACGCGCCAACAGCGTTGTCATTACTTAGAATTCCTCTTGGGGGC
>CM057241.1:2191407-2228907 GCA_029931835.1 Etheostoma nigrum | reverse complement strand
ATCCTTTGAACAAAAACACACAATCCGTGTTCTCATCAGGGACTTTGTAGAGCACCCCCCTGAGGACAAACTATGCTATACGATCATTTATTTTTCATAAATGCTTCTGATGAAGCGAAATTTTCCCTTTTCTTTTTTTAAATTGGCCATTATAAATGTTGATACCGATAATATCGGCCCGCCAATATATCAGTGGGGCTCTATATGATATTGTCCTATAATCCTTTATAAGTTTTAAGTCTTGGTAGTAAAGTTAAATCACGTGAACATTGTCAACAACCAATGGGTGCGCTCCCTCCAGCACCAAACGGCTAAAGCCAGTGTTTTGTTTATGGTTGCTATGGCGCCACTCTAGGCTAAACGCTAAAGAAGGAATTTAGCCGAATTTTAACCCTTCTGAAGCGAGTCATCCAACGGGAGTTTTATCGGTGGATGAACGCAGACCTCCGGGTAGCGGAGACATTTATCTACATGTACGGCAGAGCTACTTTCCCTTTAAAATACCAGCTAACGCTAGCTAGCTAGCTTGGTGACATTTTATAAATAAATCTAGTTGCGGTCTTGAAATTTGTTACCCTGCAAGATTCCCCAGTCTGATTGTCTTTAGATGTGAGATGGTGTCAGAGTTTTAAAGTCTTCAAGTGTATCGTGGCATTAAAGGTGCTCTAAGCGATTTTGAGTGATGTCACTTCTTGTTAAAGTTCGAAGTATTGTCAAACTAAACAAGATAGCACGCCCTCCCTCCTCCTCATTCATATATCGGTCGGGCTCTAGTTCAGGTGACAGGCAGCTAGCAGATAGTGAGATGTTTTTTACAGTGTGTTCATCGCTTAGAGCACCTTTAATTGTCTTTTGAATGTAGAACTGTATGTATACCCTCCCTGATAAAAAAATTAAAAAAAAGAGAAAAATTTACATAAACTGTCTTAAATTACATGTGAATGAACTCTTTTTACATTGTGACATTAACATTTGCACTGGAAGTCAAATAACAATAAAAGCAAATAATCAGACAGTCAAGGAGGCGAAGGATTTCTTCAGAGTCTAAATGCAACTCTGAGATAACCGACTGCGTGAAGTCAAACTCTGTGAACGTGTGACTCTAACCTCATGGATGAAGCTCTCCACTTTGGTCTGCAGGCCCCACCACTTGAACTTGACAGTGACCAGTTTGTAGGCACACATCCGTGGGCAGTCAGTGTTACTAACCAGCTCTTTCTGTTCGGAGAACAACAGCAAAAACAACAAAAAAGACTCACAAACCATTACATTTTTTAAAAAGCGCCGTATCAGAATAAATAACAGTTAAAACTTGACAGAAACTTTCCAACAAGAAAACAATCACGAAAACAGCAGAAGGCTGAGAGAATATTATTTTAGACTCATCTTGGCTGCATTCAAAGCAAAAAAGAAAAAGAAAAGTCATTAATACATAATGCTTTGGGTATGGAGCGTGTTGAAATAATTATCAATATGAAGATCTGCTGTGCAAAGATAAAAGTGCCCTGATCTACAACACACTTTCTAAATCCACCCGCTGCTTGCACTCTGTCTCCCTCTGAAGGAGAGAAATGGGGGGATGGGGGGATGGGGTAGAGCAAAGTGGATAAACTCCAGATGAAGGGACCATTTCTCTGCCTCCGCCCTGACAGCGACACTGTTCCCGAAAGGCATGCCTTTGTGGCCACGGAAGGCAGATAAAACGGCGCTTGTGCAGCGATAAGGGTGTCGCAGTGCAAAGCTGGTTACATTATTAACACTCAGGACCTCCTCGCCCCCCCAGACACACACACACACACACACACACACACACACACACACACACACACACACACACACTCTCCCTTTCGAGAACACCTGTTTAATTAATCACTTCATTCTGGCTCGGCACTGAAAGAAAATGCCACAGACCCGCCTCGAATCACCCTCATCCCACCCGTCGTTTGATGCTACGATCACGGAAGGGGAGCGGGAGAGAGGGGGGGAAATGAGAAACATTTCTAAATTTGCAGTGGGTTTAGAAAAGTTGTCATCGCTAAAAGGAGAACTTCACATGAAACGGATTCTACATCAAAACACTTACGGTGACATTTTCTTCTCTCCCTCTCTGTGCCCCGCTCAAAGGAGCAGAAGTTTTCAGAAAATACAAAGGGTACCGATATGCAAGCATGTGTGCATGCAGAGATAGACAAGAGTTGTGTTGCTCTGAGGAGCTGGCAGAAATTGTGCCTCTGTTGTCACATAACTACTTTTTTTTTCTTCTTCTTCTTCACCTTTTCAAAAACAACCTTTTTCCATGTCCACAGCGGACGGGGAAAGTGATCTAATTAAAAAACTAAATAAAAAGTTGTGCTTCTTTATTCATACTTTTTAAAGCGGTTTGGCGGCCTTTGTTCTGGGGAAATTCTTGAAGCAGAGGAAAGTTTCCCATGGTGAACTGCAGAGTAGAAACTCTCGGTGAGCAGGACCCGTTTCCGAGGCTGACAGCGGGGTTTTGGGGGGGGGGCGGGGTTGGGGGGACCAAATTCCTGACGAAGTCTTTCTGCTTGGATGAGCCATGTCTTGTTGACTTATTACTCTATATCAAAGGCACATCAGTCTTTATACACAGCGGCTGCTTGTCAAATTTAGAATCAATGTCGATACACGGTTTCTTTCTTCATCTTCGGTGTGTCCCCCACACACACACACACACACACACACACACACACACACACACACACCTTTATCTGACCTGGTGACTGGAAATTTCTATTACATCCAATTAGGGCTGAGAAAGAGGCGATTTGTCTTCATCAAACTGCAGCCTTACACTTGTGCCTTTCTCCAGCTCTGTACTCTCAGATTATTACCGGCGATGGTGCTGCTGTGGAAAAGGACTCTGTCTATATTTAATAAAAAACGTAAAACATCTGATTGGGTTATGAATTTGCCCACTTTATGTCAAATTTAGCAGTGACATCA
Source organism: Etheostoma nigrum (assembly GCA_029931835.1). Lineage (NCBI taxonomy): Eukaryota > Metazoa > Chordata > Actinopteri > Perciformes > Percidae > Etheostoma > Etheostoma nigrum. Next base: position 2,225,943 of record CM057241.1, on the reverse strand, counting down.
TTGTTTCGAGTTAACGCTCTGTCAGGTTGCAGAGGGTCTATGAGTGAAAAGCCTTTTTTTTTTTTAAGTCCAGCCACAAGCTCTTGATTGGATTGAGGTCTGGACTCTGGCTCTGCATCTCATGTGACATAAACATTGTTGTTTTTAGGAATTTGTTCGAGTTGTTTTGACTTTGTTTGGCGGAGGTTGCTGGATAATAAATCTCCCAAGCAGTTCTCCTGCAGACTTTCCTGTCTTTTACAGCATTTATTTTACCTTCTTACCATCACAAACAACACACAAAAAGCCCAATATGTCCCTCTCAGAGCACTGAGCGTAATTCCACTGTGTTTGAGGGTCTCCTACACACCTTATGGCGATAGAAGCCAAAATGTGTTGTGTTTTTGTTTGTTGTGGGTTTCTCCAACAGTTGTATGCATAGTGTCTGCCATCTCGGCCATGAAGCCCTGTGGCTTCTTTAGAGTTGGCACAGGCCTCTCAGTGGGGAGCACAGTCTGCTCCGGACAGATTTATAGATGTTCCAATATTTCTTTCCATTTTTGTTATGACGGACCTCACTTTATGTAGTGCTTTGGAAAATTTCCACACAGAATTATGCAACATCTTGTGCAAGTGGCAAAATATGTGAAGCTACAGATACAGACTCTTCAAATAGTCTGGTAAACAGGGTCAAACATGGGTTGAATCTATGTGTGCACATCCTACCTTCTGGCAGGTGCAGGACAAATGAGAAATACTTGAGTGAAAAAAAAAAAGTAATGTCCACAACACTGCTTTAAGGTCACATAATTTAATACAAAGGAAATAATTAAATTGTTAGCTTAAAGCAGTGTTATGGACATTACATTGTTTTCATGTAGATTCCACAGCTCACAAGAGCGTTACCTTCCAGGTGGGCCCGAGGGGTCCTCGGCCGGTCTTCGCTGATTTGAACGTGGCAGGGTCCTCGTCTGGCTTGTAGTCCTGCAGGGAGAGCAACTCATTAAATTATTAAAATATAGTGCACGTTATATTTAGCCGACACAAACTTCTCAACAAGCGGAGGTTGTCTGCATGATTGATTTAACTGTTTACACACGAGCACTGCTACACCATGGATTGGACAATAAATAGGTGGGTTTGTTTAATTTGACAATATAAGTTTTTATCACATTTTATTTTATGGTGTTCAGTAGGTTAGAGAAGTCCTACACGGCTTTTCACTCACTGCTCTCTAAACCAGTGGGGTCCTTATCAAGTGGGTTCCAGGGGGTCCCAAGGAAAAAGGGGAATTATTTATTTTCTCTTATATTTCCTTTGGGAAACACTGATCGACATTTTACACCATTTGACATTTTATAGACCAAACTACAAATCCATCTGGTAAATAATCAAAAGATTAAATCAAAAATAGAAATAATAGTTAGTTGCAGCCCTACTATTGATCACTGGTTCTATACACTTTAATTTTTTAGGGGTCCTTGACAACATTTAGAAACCACTGCTCTAAACTAAGCAGCACAGCACTCACTGCGACTGAAAGGACACAGTCCTGCACCCATTCCCTAAAAACCTGAGATTAGAGAAGGTACGATACCATTTTTTGCTTCCAGATACGATTCTGATACGTGAACTTGCATATTGCCCAATACCTAGTACTCATCCGATACCAGTGTGTCATATATATACTGTATATATACAGTGAGGAAAATAAGTATTTGAACACGCTGCTATTTTGCAAGTTCTCCCACTTAGAAATCATGGAGGGGTCTGAACTTGTCATCGTAGGTGCATGTCCACTGTGAGAGACATAATCTAAAAACAAAAAATCCAGAAATCACAATGTATGATTTTTTCACTATTTATTTGTATGATACAGCTGCAAATAAGTATTTGAACACCTGAGAAAATCAATGTTAATATTTGGTACAGTAGCCTTTGTTTGCAGTTCCAGAGGTCAAACGTTTCCTGTAGTTCTTCACCAGGTTTGACACACTGCAGAAGGGATTTTGGCCCACTCCTCCACACAGATCTTCTCTAGATCAGTCAGGTTTCTGGGCTGTCGCTGAGAAACACGGAGTTTGAGCTCCCTCCAAAGATTCTCTATTGGGTTTAGGTCTGGAGACTGGCTAGGCCACGCCAGAACCTTGATATGCTTCTTCCAGAGCCCCTCCTTGGTTCTCCTGGCTGTGTGCTTCAGGTCATTGTCATGTTGGAAGACCCAGCCTCGACCCATCTTCAATGCTCTAACTGAGGGAAGGAGGTTGTTCCCCAAAATCTCCCAATACATGGCCCCGGTCATCCTCTCCTTAATACAGTGCAGTCTCCCTGTCCCATGTGCAGAAAAACACCCCCAAAGCATGATGCTACCCCCCCATGCTTCACAGTAGGGATGGTGTTCTTGGGATGGTCCTCATCATTCTTCTTCCTCCAAACACGGTTAGTGGAATTATGACCAAAAAGTTCTATTTTGGTCTCATCTGACCACATGCCTTTCTTCTAATGATTGCTCCAACAGTGGACCTTTTTTCACCAAGCTGCCTGGACATGTCCCCGTAGCCCTTTCCAGCCTTGTGGAGGTGGACAATTTTGTCTCTAGTGTCTTTGGACAGCTCTTTGGTCTTGGCCATGTTAGTAGTTGGATTCTTACTGATTGTATGGGGTGGACAGGTGTCTTTATGCAGTTAACGACCTCAAACAGGTGCATCTAATTTAGGATAATAAATGGAGTGGAGGTGGACATTTTGAAGGCAGACTAACAGGTCTTTGAGGGTCAGAATTGTAGCTGATAGACAGGTGTTCAAATAGTTATTTGCAGCTGTATCATACAAATAAAAAGTTAAAAAATCATACATTGTGATTTCTGGATTTTCTTTTTTAGATTATGTCTCTCACAGTGGACATGCACCTACGATGACAATTTCAGACCCCTCCATGATTTCTAAGAGGGAGAACTTGCAAAATAGCAGGGTGTTCAAATACTTATTTTCCTCACTGTATATATAGTATGACGTTTTGATACTCGTTGAAATCCTGAAATCTTATTTGAATAAGTTACACACTATTGCTATTATTTGACATCACATTGCCTCATTTTACTGTGGCTCTGCATGTGTGTATGTATGTGAGGCTATTTGGTGTGGGTGTGTGTGTGTGTGTCTGTAAAGCCTGTCCCCGTGTGTAGTTGGTTTTTGTGTCTGTCTCTCTCTCTCTCTCTCTCTCTCTCATTGGTCTCCATGTGAGTGTTAAATGTGTATGTGTGTTGTTGGTTTCTGTGTGTGTGTGTGTGTGTGTGTGTGTGTGGGGTCGGTAGTTAACGAGGCGGAGGTGTTTGCCTTGCTGGAGGAGTGTGTTGTGTCTGAGGACCCTATCAGCTCTCTGCCTCAGGCGTGGCTGCAGGGCCCGGCGCATACCGCCAGCACGGATGAGTTTGTTAGTGTAATTAAGGCTCACAGTGCTTGGTACGCCGGAACTAGACAAACACACACACACACACACACACACACACACACACACAGGGCACAAACACACACACAGGGCACAAGCACACTCACACACTTAACACACTCTGTTTTACTTGTGGAGGAGCTCCTTTTCTTCAACCACGGCACATCGATTCACAGACCTCATTAGTGCAGCACAGTGTATTGTTACAGTGATGGAGCGCTCAGCATTAAAACAGCCGTGTGTGTGTGTGTGTGTGTTCGTGTGTGCGTGCGGCACCCTCCTGTTAGCCGATAGCCCTGAAAAGTAGCTTTTAGCTGCAGGCGCATCATGATTTATTGAAATTGCTGGGCCCTTGAGCTGTTGATAATTTGAAAGCCATTTCATTTGTATTACCATTCCTCTGGCCTGTTTTATGAAGTCAACTTTGTCATGTTTGTCACATGCTCATGTGGTTGGCATATGCGCTCAATATTTTTCTATATGCCTTAAAAGTCGTATTTTGCCACAGGACCAATATCCTCCTGTGCAATGACGAACAGGTGGTTAGTTTGCCAAAATGGGTTTAGCAGGACATGACTGTGCGTGCAGGTGTGTAAAAAAAACAATATAGTGAAGGGAGTGTTGCAGTTGTACTTCATATGGTTAATAAAGTAAACTAAAATGAAAATAAGCATAAAAACGGAACAAAAACAAGTTACAAAATTATAAAAATAGCTTTAATAGCTTTAGCTTTAATATGTAACTACTGAAAACAAAGACAATGAATTTTCGTCTCTCACACAATGAAATTAGACATGTTCCGATATCGTCTCCGATACTGCCTAAAACGTTGGTATCGAGAAGTACTGGAGGTTTTACACCGATCCGATACCGCGTAACAAAGCCCTAAAGAAAATCTATGTTAAAAGTAGTTTATTTTTGGGTTTTTTTCCCGTTATAACTGACTGTCAAACTGGATGATAAAAGAAAGTTCTGTGGCGTGCATTGTTTGTGTTTATTCATGTTTCACAAAGAGTTTAACTTGAGCCAGAAAGATTGAAATCATATCACATCCATACAGGAAGAGTAGTAAACAGTTATTAAAACATAATAAAATATAAGACACATTGGTATCGGGTATCAGAATCGTATCAGGAAGCAAAAAATGGTATCGGACCATCTCTAAATGTAACGCTGTCCACACAAACAGCGCTTTCTAAGGGATCAAAACTGGGCGATGCAAAATAAAATTACCAAGTGCACACATAAGGTAAACTAGGACTCAGCCTATAGTGCAGTTAAACCATGGCTTTGTACACTTTTTCTCAAATTTGCTTTGAAAATAGCAGTCAGGCTACTGCTCTTTATTCACCAGAGTCATCAATCCAGCCTCTTATTTCAGAAATAATGAACATTAACAGTTGGTGGAAGCCCACTGCTTCTTTGCTTTGAGCCAGATACTCAAACAGACGAGCCTGTTGACATTTTCAGACAACAGGGAAGCTCGCTTCTTCTGCATAACGTGCCCCGACAGTGAAAACAACCTTTCAGAAGGTACTGATGTGGCCGGTGTTGCTAAGTAGGCCTACTTGTGTGCAAGGCGGGCCATTTCCCCGTGTGGTATTTCAGACTGGACGTGCTGCGATTATTGCTCAGTTCACAACAACAAAACACACAGATCACTCTGGTCTTGTCAATGGAACATTTGTTGTGTTGTTTCCGGTCTAGCTAGATCTGGTGGGTGTTGTAGTTTTTCTATTGTTACTAGTTGTTGCACCAGCATGTAAAAAAAAACTACAAAGTTTGCCAGGCCAAAAAGAAGAACATTAATCTTGCGATTAAATTAAATTGAGGCTGTTAAAATGGGTTTGCATTAACGCCGTTAATAACATGTTTAACTGACAGCACTAATAAAACCTCTTTAGGTTTTATACCGTACATGTTGCTGACGATTAAGAAATTGGATGATGTAGCTTTAGGCTTTGGTAGCGTTTTTCTGACATATAGACTACAAAAATAACTGCTAAAAAGACATAAATTGATACCTGGTCTGTTACATACTGTACATACAAAGTAAATGTGAAAATACTTGTTAGTAATTCTTCCTATGCATTGAACCTCCAATGCATAGGAAGAGGTTTCCGTGTCTCTAAAGAAAAGCATTTTTATTAATCTGCTCAAAAGTAAATTAAAGGTTAAGAATACTGCTCATTGAAAATAAATCAATAACATCTATTTGAACATTCCTTATGTAAAGTGGATTGGCCGATAGCTTGTAATGATCAGGAACGTCCACAAGAGGGCGCCAGAATGAGTTTTTATCATTTACTATTCACACTGGAAGTGGGCCAGAAGAGTTTCTTACTTACAGCGTTGGACACTTGACTTCTGTCTGCAATGTCAATGGGCACAACACTTACACCGTCCCACGTGGAACTATCTAGTTTGTGCACCTGAGAAAAAATAAAAAACATTTGTAAGACGAGCACACAAACTCAGAGTGAGGTACATCTCATGTCCCTTATTTGATGGCTTTTTGACTCCTTGGTCCTCGGCTGAACCACAAGTTGTTGGGGATCATAAAGGAGCTATAGGTGAGGAAACACGAGAGCAGCCTCTGAAGGAGTTGCTAACAATTCCCAAACCGCCGACATATTCATGTGAAGCTTTAGAGAAAAGGAGATCTCATCCCTCTAAAGCAGGGGTCTTCAACGTTTTCCAGGCCAAGGACCCCCAAACTGATGGCGAGATGGAGCGGGGACCCCCTAATTATATATATATTGTATAAAATTGTGTTCTATCAAACTGGTCCTATAGTGCCATGTGTAAATGTACCTTGTTATTGTGCATTCAATACTAAGATACTCAAATAATACACAGGTGCATATATTCATGTTTTTATTTTAAACATGTGCGAGGCACAGTGAGTAGGGTGGCCATGCCACTGCCATTTATAAACATAACATAACACAATAAACTGATACCTGCCAAGATCAACAATGTCTGTCAATTGCATGTAATCATGCATAAAAGCTATTCAAATGGACATTTTTTAAAAATAAACGGGGGTTTATGGAGAAGATTGAAGCAGAGTCTCTGACTGAAAATTGCAAGGGGGGGGGGGGATATAAAAAAAAGTCTAATCAACCAAAACTTTTGCGACCCCCATGCAGTACCTCTGCGGACCCCCTAGGGGTCGCGGACCCCCTGTTGAAGACCCCTGCTCTAAAGCACATTTGCTCCTCCCGTGCCTCCTCGGTGGGAGGGACTAAGACGTGAGGAAGGGAGGCAAGTGGAGGAGTCGAGGAGGCGATTTAAGCAACATGAGATGCACCACTGGTGTTCAAGCTGGATATTTGCTTGATAAGATGTAGCAGAGGTACTCACATTTTCTTGTGTTCCAAGGTCTGGTTTGTGCCACGTCTCAATCTTAATGAAGAAATTGTCTTTCATATATTCATTCTAGAGAGAAGAGCCACGATATGATAAGATATTACACAACTGAATGCATGAAAAGCACATTGAGTATGAGGAAACACCTTTGATCAGATTTTATAACCCTCGTGTTGTCTTCCCGTCAAAATCAACACTTTTTATCAATGTTTTTTACTTTTTCCTACGTTTTTTTGTCCCTTTTTTCAACACTTTTTACGCTTTCCTTCAGTGTCACTTTTTTGATGTTTTCAACACTACGTAACACTAACTTATGAACTTTAGTTTTACAGTTATTTTTGGAATTTATGGTCAATAAACCTCATTTATAGGAAATTATACCTAATGTTTGAGTTAGAAAAGCAGAAATTAGGAATTATTGAGACTAAAATTAAAGGAATGGATGTTGATGATAATCACAGACTGGAATATGTCAACTTTTACTCAATACTATTTCAAAAACACTTCCATTTGTTTTACAATGCTATAAAATTGAATAAGACGCCCCAAAATTAATGAAAGTAGAGAACATTCAACATCAAGAACATTGATATAGGACAACATGGGGACAACATGAGGGACAACATGAGGGACAACATGAGGGACAACATGGGGACAACATGGGGACAACATGGGGACAACATGAAGACAACATGAAGACAACATGAGGACAACATGAGGACATCATGAGGACATCATGAGGACAACATGAGGACAACATGAGGACAACATGAGGACAACATGAGGACATCATGAGGGTTAACTCGTGATTTTCTACCTTAGCTAAGAATTTTTTAGATATTATCAGAAATACAACAAAACAAAAGCGATTAAAGGCTACGTACCGTCACGACTGGATCAGGGTTAACCATGAGGGAGAGAGAGAAAAGGGGGAAGGAAAAACAAATCCATTACAAACATTTTGAATTCACAACAACAGAAAACACGCGGCCATGATGCAAGTAGCCCAGGGGGTGTTTATCAACGCAGACGACTAAAGGTACGTGTCCACATTGGTGTATTCCTGACAGCAGTGATCGCCCCGCTGCACCTGATTGGACGAACGCTTCACTTCGTAACGGACCTTAAAGGCGGCTCGTTTGGAAACTCTTTTTCCCTAAAAAATAGTTCACCAAAATGTAGGGCTGCATAACTTTTCGATACTGGTATCAACACCAACACTGTGACTTCGATGCCAGTTCCTAAGGATACTTTTTTCGTTACCAATTTTATAAAAACAACACAGAATTACACATTACGGCACAAATATTTTTATTTATGTTTCAGCTCCTATTAAAGTGAGCTAGACTAGAGTTAGACTAGAGTTTTTCCTGTGTGTCTCTACGACGTCAATCACAGACATTATCAGATCTGGGTAGAAGCATGCTGCGTGCCGATTGGCTCGCTTACTCTGATCTGATTCACTCCTTAGGTATTGAAATTGAGTATTTAATGACGAGGCATTTTTCCATACTCAATATTTTAGAGGCAATTCGGTGGGTGCCTAACAAAGTATTTAATTCAGTACCCATCCTTGTTAAAATGTGTTTCCAAAAACAGTCACTTATTATTATACAATATTTTTGGGAGTTTTTGAGAGGCGCAGAGTCATTGGCATAAAGTACCCTGTGTAAATAACCCAGTGTATGTTTTAACTTTATAGAAGAAATAGCCTTGATGTGTCTTATTTCCTGTTCTAAATAAAAGGGGGCTTTTATTTTGAAAGTCACCCGCTGGCACGTTAACTAGTTTCCTGCTGTATGTAACGGAAAAAAGATACAAAAGTAACGGCCACACAGTTAAATATGTAAAATGTTTAGCGCCCCTTCGAAGAGGCACAAGGTTAGTATTGATCATAATACAGTAAAATGTATAGGTTAGTGGTGTTTTAAAGAAGCTTTGAACAACTGTACCTGTTTTTAGCTGTTTGTTTTAATAGGCTAATGCCGGACTTGTGAGCTAGTACTAAACTATGCTAATGCTCTGAATCTATATGATAAGGTAGCTAACGCATTATTGTTTGTGTTTGTTTCTTTTTGTAACCAGCTCTTACGTTGGTTTTGGGATTTCCAATAAATCTAAAATCATCAGTAAAGCGTCAGACCATCTTTCGGAGGGTATGCTACACCCTGGATTCAACTTTTTGCAACTGAGAAGCGGTAAACTCGAGATCTCGCTGTTTTTGAAAGTCCCTCACAACGCTACCAGAATTCATTGCTCCTCTGCTTAGATGGACAATAAATGGAAAGCGGGGGAAATGACGCTTGACAGTGGACACGCACCTGAAGGGTTTCAGGGTAAAGCAGAAAGTAAAGTGATATGGGGAGGGGAGGACTCACTGGTTCTGCAGTAAGGGTAAGCATTCCAGGCTTTTTCATGGAATACAAGGGAGCCTGTAGGAGCGATCATCTTGACAAATGCTGGGACTTTACTGTAGGGTGGGTAGACAGGGTGGGGACAGGTAGATGCAAGGGGAGGGGAGGGTTATCAGAGGTTCTAGAGGAAAAACTGTGCACTGTGCAGGTGGAAAACCAACAAGTTGAAATGCTTCACAACAAAAGATAAGCCAACGCTGCCACTGTGTGGTAGCAAGCTGGTATTACACAATTATGGGATCACATACTCTGATTGCAAATAGACAAATACCTCTTGATGTGGTAGATTTTGTGCGTGTACTGTCCTTTCTCGCCGTCCTTTTCGTAGGGCTCATTCTTGAGTACCTCGATGCCCTCCCCGCCGCCCGTCTCATTTTTACTTGCTTCAGCCACCGAGAACAGCTGTCCCACTTGATACTGGAACACAAGAAACACAACATTAACACACAAATACAGTGGCTTGCATAAGTTTACACACCCAGGCTAAAGTTGATTAAAATAGCAACAAAAAACACATCTTTTGGAAATTGATCTTAATGCCTTAATTTAAAAAAAAGTCAGGAAAATCCAACCTTTTAAACACACCAATTTTATTTGTGAATGAAAAATGTATCATAAATAAATAAATGTTCTTCCATAAAATACAGGGGGCATAAGTATACACCCCCTATGTTAAAATACAGGGGGAAAAAGTATACACCCCCCTATGTTAAAATACAGGGGGCATAAGTATACACCCCCCTATGTTAAAATACAGGGGCATAAGTATACACCCCCCTATGTTAAAATACAGGGGCATAAGTATACACCCCCCTATGTTAAAATACAGGGGCATAAGTATACACCCCCCTATGTTAAAATACAGGGGCATAAGTATACACCCCCCTATGTTAAAATACAGGGGCATAAGTATACACCCCCCTATGTTAAAATACAGGGGCATAAGTATACACCCCCCTATGTTAAAATACAGGGGCATAAGTATACAGCCCCCTATGTTAAAATACAGGGGGCATAAGTATACACCCCCCTATGTTAAAATACAGGGGCATAAGTATACAGCCCCCTATGTTAAAATACAGGGGGCATAAGTATACACCCCCCTATGTTAAAATACAGGGGCATAAGTATACACCCCCCTATGTTAAAATACTGGGGCATAAGTATACACCCCCCTATGTTAAAATACAGGGGCATAAGTATACACCCCCCTATGTTAAAATACAGGGGCATAAGTATACACCCCCTATGTTAAAATACAGGGGCATAAGTATACAGCCCCCTATGTTAAATTCCCATAGAGGCAGCTTTTTATACTTTTAACCCTTGTGTTGTCTTCGGGTCAAATTTGACCCTCTTTCAAAAAGTTTCTATATCCAGAAATGTGGGTTTCTTTCAAATAAATTGTAACGTGAATGGTTCACAACAACGCTCATCACAAGTTAAATAAATAATCAGGTCACTACTTTCCTTGAATTTGGGTGTTTTTTGATAAAAAATAATTGATAAAAGAACTTGTGTGTGACAAATCTAAAAAAAAAAAGACAAATGTCAATAAAAGTGAATAAAATGTAAAACAAAGGGACAAAAATATGGAAAAAAAAGACAAATGTAAAAAAAAAATTATTTTTTTTGGGGGGGGTGGTAAACACAAACAAATTTGGGCAAAAAAAAAATAGGAAAAGTCGACAAGTGTTGAAAAAGTGACAAAATCATTGGGGGAAAGCCACAAAAGGGTCGAAACACACACACACACACACACACACACACACACACACACACACACACACACACACACACACACACACACACACACACACAGCTCTGGGATTAACCGCCCAATTAGGGATAAGGACTGCAAATGAGCCGTGGCTGGAAGTCCCACATTCATTGCATAGGTTGCACTTTAGACGTAACAATGCCTATATGTATCGCCCCGGACAAATAAACTGGTAAAATAAAAATGTATGAAGTCTATTTGCATTTTAAATTGACCCTACATCCTGCAGGCAAAAACAAAAACCTGAATGTTTGCTTATATTTCAACCACCAGAGCCTCCTTAACCCTCGTGTTGTCTTCCCGTCGACCTGCAACTTTGTTTTTGCAATACAAAATTACATTTTGAAATTTCAACATTTTTTTGTTCTTTTTCTACATTTTTCCCAATGTTTTGGTCCATTTTTTTTCTATTTATAGTCACTTTTTGTACATTATGTTTTAGTCACTTTTTCCAGTGTTTTTAATGTTTTTTGTCACTTATTCCGATTTTTTTGGTCCCCTTTTCAGAGTTTAGAAAAAAAAATGATGTTTTTGTTGCTTTTTTGTATTTTTTTTTTCCCCAACATTTGTCACTTTTATCAACATTCTTTTCTGATATAGAAAGTTTTTGTAAACCAGTCAAATTTGACCCGAGGACAACACAAGGGTTAAGAGAACTCTTATTTTTCAATTATTTTGGAACAGGCTTTGAAATGTGGCACTAATCGCCAAGCGTGTTTAATCACCATATAAAAGGCAGCTGGGCGAGAGTCTGGGATTCATGACAGAAACCTTTATAAACACATAGGGAACAAATCGTACTCTTCAGAAGAACTACAAATTATGCTTTTTTGGATGAGACTGTGTTGGCTTAACTTGCAGCCAGAAGCCAAAAACTGGAAAAGATAATATAGTACGCGACTCATTACTCAGACTTTGATCTTTGTGAGTATTACGCAACTACTTCTGAGAAAAGGCGGATTAGAGAGACTTGTTGTAGTTCTTAAATAAAAATGTTAAGGCCAACTAAGGGATTATCAGGTTTTACTCAATTGGGGCACAAGTGTGCAAATGTCTGTAAAGTGGAACTGAATCACTTTGTATATATTGTAGGACAGAACCTTTATAAATTACATATATAATGTAATACACCGACACTAGAAACCTTTATAAATTACATATATAATGTAATACACCGACACTAGAAACCTTTATAAATTACATATATAATGTAATACACCGACACTAGAAACCTTTATAAATTACATATATAATGTAATACACCGACACTAGAAACCTTTATAAATTACATATATAATGTAATACACCGACACTAGAAACCTTTATAAATTACATATATAATGTAATACACCGACACTAGAAACCTTTATAAATTACATATATAATGTAATTTATAATGACACACAGCCGTCGGACTAGCCTAGTGACCCGGACTAGTGACCCAGACTAACCCAGTGGCCCCAGACTAACCCAGTGGCCCCAAACTAACCCAGTGACCCAGATCCAGACTAACCTAGTGACCCAGACTAACCTAGTGACCCAGACATGAACCCCAGTGGCCCAGACTAACCCAGTGGCCCCAGACTAACCCAGTGGCCCCAGACTAACCCAGTGGCCCCAGACTAACCCAGTGACCCAGATCCAGACTAACCTAGTGATCCAGACTAACCTAGTGACCCGTGCAGGATTCACTGTGAGGGACCGTGAGGTGAGGGGGTGTGATTAACCCTTGTGTTGTCCTCGGGTCACATTTGACCCATTTTTAAAACCAAATTTTAAGAAAAATAACGCGGATTGTTCCACACAACGCTCTTCACAAGTAAAATAAATGATCAGCCCACTGCTTTCTTTGAATTTGGATGTTTTGTTAAATTTTATAGCATTCAAAAAACTTTTTATAATGAAAGACCATTGAAAAAAGTGACTAAAATGTCCAAAAAATATTTAAAATGTGGGGGGAAAACCCATAAAAATGTACCTCCTATTTCAAAATGTTGTTGTTCTTTTTCTACACTTTTCTCTATGTTTTTCTCGATTTTATTCAAATTTTTTGTTGTCATAATTTTCAATGTTCTGGTCACTTTTTTGGCATTTGTTTTAATTTTTTTATTACGTTATTTCCAAATTTTTTGTCACTTTTTTAAACAAGTTTTTGTCACCTTGGGCGATGTTTGAGAGTTTGTCACTTTTTTCAGCATTTAAGAAAAAAAAAAAAAAATTATTTTTTTTTCTGCATTTTGTAGATTTTTCCAACATTTGTCACTTTTTATCAACGTCTTTTTGTCATAGTTCTGATATAGAAAGTTTCTGTAAACGGGTCAACTTTGACCCAAAGACAAGAGGTGGTTCAATAGTTGACTAATCGATTAATCTTTGCAGCTCTAAAATAAAAAAGGTATTTCACGTCTTCTGCACTGACCGGCCGAGACGGCTCCAACAAACTACACTTGAGCCTGTTGTTGTTTAAAATGAACTACAACATAAGTGAAAAGTAAAAGAAATTAGGCAGAAGTTATGAAAATAAAAATAGCTTTATAAAAACAGAACTCATTTTGTCAAATGTAATAAAAAGGAGTCAAAAAACTGATTACTCACCTCCTCGACACTACAAGGTAAAACCACACGGCTGCAAGAGAGAGAGAGAGAGAGAGAGAGAGAGCAGAGAGAGAGACAGAGACAGAGAGAGAGAGAGACAGAGAGAGAGAGAGACAGAGAGAGAGAGAGAGACACAGAGACAGAGAGACAGAGAGACACAGAGAGAGACAGAGAGAGAGACAGAGACACAGAGAGAGAGACAGAGAGAGAGACAGAAAGACAGAAAGAGAGAGAGAGAGATACAGACAGAAAGAGAGAGAGAGAGAGACAGAGAAAGAGAGACAAAAAGAGAGAGAGACAGAAAGAGAGAGAGGGAGAGAGAGGGAGAGAGTGAGACACAGAGAAAGAGAGAGAGACAGAGAGAGAGACAGAAAGAGAGAGACAGAGAGAGAAGTTGTTAGACACTGCTGAATAAGCACAACCATTTTACTTTAAAACAAACAATAAGCGTAACATTACCTGCAAAAATAACATCACACTCAAGGTAGATGCAGGAAAACATTCAAGTCAACCTTTACATTCATTCAGTACTTTTTGCACATTATCAGTTTGCAGTTTGTTTTTTTGTGGAAAAACTGCAGTTGTAATAGGTGAATTTCCCCATGGTGGGATGAATAAAGTATTACCTAATCTAATCTATCCGAGCTCAGCTTTACTCCGCTGTACTAGTCCACTCTCGTGTAGTGACGTGTTCCTGGCATCTTTGCTGAGTCAGCAGCGGTGTATGAGAGACTGAAGCAGAAATACTTTAACTTACTTACTTATGAAATGTGACCGCGACTAGCTTCCTGTTCTTCTGCGGTTCGGAGGCTTCTCTGAGCGTTGTGGAGGTTATTAGGTGTTATTTAGGCGTGGCTAATAAGTCATTACCGCTTCTTCTGCAGTGGTTAAATGTTTTTCATAATGTCATTCACCATTATGTTTGCTCAATATTGAAACCACACTTATTTATCAACACATTTACTCAATGACTTTTTGGAAGGATGTTGCATTTATTGAACTTAGAAGAAGATGTCCCTTCATGCTTCTTCCCTTAATTGGTTTTCCTCCAGAAAACAAGTCAAAATAAACTTCACTTGCATAACGTAGTCTGCAAAGTGTTGTTTTTTCCTCAATTACATTGTTTTTTTTGTGATCGTTACGAGCCGAAATTGATGCTATGTTTACACGTGGCCAGTTATTTTCATAAACGGACATTTCAACTTCTCCATTTTCAAAAATAACATCATGCACAGCTGTCAGTTTTCAGAAAAAACATCTCACTATCTGCTAGCTGCCTGTCCCCTGAACACACTGTAAAAAACATCTTACTATCTGCTAGCTGCCTGTCCCCTGAACACACTGTAAAAAACATCTTACTATCTGCTAGCTGTCTGTCCCCTGAACACACTGTAAAAAACATCTTACTATCTGCTAGCTGCCTGTCCCCTGAACACACTGTAAAAAACATCTTACTATCTGCTAGCTGTCTGTCCCCTGAACACACTGTAAAAAACATCTTACTATCTGCTAGCTGCCTGTCCCCTGAACACACTGTAAAAAACATCTTACTATCTGCTAGCTGTCTGTCCCCTGAACACACTGTAAAAAACATCTTACTATCTGCTAGCTGCCTGTCCCCTGAACACACTGTAAAAAACATCTTACTATCTGCTAGCTGTCTGTCCCCTGAACACACTGTAAAAAACATCTTACTATCTGCTAGCTGCCTGTCCCCTGAACACACTGTAAAAAACATCTCCTCACTATCTGCTAGCTGCCTGTCCCCTGAACACACTGTAAAAAACATCTCCTCACTATCTGCTAGCTGCCTGTCCCCTGAACACACTGTTAAAAACATCTCACTATCTGCCTGTCCCCTGAACACACTGTTAAAAACATTTCCTCACTATCTGCTAGCTGCCTGTCCCCTGAACACACTGTAAAAAACATCTTACTATCTGCTAGCTGCCTGTCCCCTGAACACACTGTAAAAAACATCTTACTATCTGCTAGCTGCCTGTCCCCTGAACACACTGTAAAAAACATCTTACTATCTTCTAGCTGCCTGTCCCCTGAACACACTGTAAAAAACATCTTACTATCTGCTAGCTGCCTGTCCCTTGAACACACTGTTAAAAACATCTCACTATCTGCTAGCTGCCTGTCCCCTGAACACACTGTACATCAACAACGACCGAACCCGCATGTAAATCTAATTAGTCTCTTATCTCGGGTAAGATAAGTTAGCGTCGTCACGAGTTTACGTGTAACATTAGCAACGCTAGGTGATTTACATTAATGTTAACGCGTCAGGTAAGCTAACAGTTAGCATTAGCAACGCTAAGTGATTTACATTAATGTTAACGCGTCAGGTAAGCTAACAGTTAGCATTAGCAACGCTAAGTGATTTACATTAATGTCAACGCGTCAGGTAAGCAAGCAGTTAGCATTAGCAACGCTAAGTAATTTACATTAACATCAACACGTCAGGTAAGCTAACAGTTAGCATTAGCAACGCTAAGTGATTTACATTAATGTCAACGCGTCAGGTAAGCTAACAGTTAGCATTAGCAAACATTGGGCTAATTTGTAGCTAACGTTAGTTAAAGGTTTCACAGCTTAAAGGTACAAACGTCAACACTCTTCTCGACAAACCACGGACTTAGCTAAGTGTTCAGAGGCCGGCTAACGTTACATTAAGTCCCTATGAGAGCGAGAAACTGCAGGATAACAGCAGCTGTCACACGGAGCCGTGATACCGCTGTCAGCCCCCCGGTAACCGGTAGGCCGTAGTCGGGATGAAAAGCTTTCATTACTGTCAAACCACCGACAGAATAACTGCCCCGCGTCTCCGACTCCGTTCCCACACGAGGAGGTTGTTTCAGTAGCGTCTTAAAAGTAGAAAAATTGCACTTACTACTCCTTGATGAGGACCATGGTAGCCCCTCTCCCCGCGACTCTGCCGCCGCCGCCGCCTGTTCACCGCCCAGCGACAGGCCGCGCTGGTGCGTGCTGACGTCATGCGCCGGGCAGCGGTGCCGTCAATGTTGCCAGATCTCGCGAGATAAATAAGCAACCAAGCCTGTGAAAACAAGCAACTTTTTCTACAGAGCCCCCCTAAGATCCTGGAACAGATAAATAAATAAACTGTGTGCACGGTTTTACAATCAGTAGGGACAGATTGTCCATTTCCATCCATGGGGACGGATTGGTAAACTGTCCCCACGGTAGAATTTTATTTTCTCCCCCTGAGCTTCAGGACAACGACCCCAGGAGGGAGTTAAACCACCTTTTAAGATTATTTAACATTAGAAAACTGATGGGATATCAAATATACACGTTTTCACAGTGATTTTGACGAGTTGAATCCATTCTTTTCCTCCTTTCTCTTTCTCCCAGTCTTTGTTATATTTCTTCCCGTATTTCGCCCACTTTATCCCGGGCATTTATTCCTCCAAATACTCTCCTACAGTCCAGTCACCATCACTCGCTACTCGCGCATTTTCCTAACCAGAAAACAGCAGACTGCCCTGCTCTGCCTCTGATTGGCTGGTACTCGTTGCCATCTGGGTCAGAGCCAATAAGAAGCAGGAAGTGGGCGGGACATAACGCTGCTGTCTCCAGTGTGTATGGGGAAAGGGAAGACCGAGGGAACAAACTCCTACGTTTAAATAACATAGAAAATA
Organism: Etheostoma nigrum; assembly: GCA_029931835.1. Lineage (NCBI taxonomy): Eukaryota > Metazoa > Chordata > Actinopteri > Perciformes > Percidae > Etheostoma > Etheostoma nigrum. The sequence continues at coordinate 2,208,688 of CM057241.1, read as the reverse complement.
CCTGCTTGACAACTTATTATGTAGCTGGGAACAAGCCCAAATACACAACTACACTTTAGGAACAAGCCCAAGAAAACCGCGACCCGCGACTACCAATATTTGTAAGCGACTTTACAGAAAAACAAGCCTAAAGTTGCTTATAATAAGCGGACTTGGCAACACTGGCGCTGATGCGTGCTGACGTCATGCGCCGGGCAGCGGTGCCGTCTAGTAGTCTTTATTAAACGAACACAAGTCAACAAAACAAAGTAGGCTATATATATATATTTTTTCCCTTGAACACACTGTGTGCACGGACGCACAGAAGGGAGGGGAGGGGATGAGGAGGAGGGAGGGAGGGGCAAGCTAACGTCAACAAGAATTGCCGTCATCCAACATGGCTCAGAGCACCTTTAACATAGCCAGGGTGCTGGATTAACTCAAGATTTCATTTTCAGAGTACACAGGAAACAGAGAGCTCGGTGACCGTGAGGAGAAATTCACTGAATTTGACAACAAGTGTATTAGATTAACATCGCTTGCTGTACCTTTAAATGGAGAAAAGACAAATCTAGGAAAAGTAAAGCTACATTTGTATGACAGACAAGTGATTTTGTATCTATCTATATATCCATCCACCCACCCATCTATCCATTCCACCCCCCCGCCTGTCCATCCATCTATCCCACCCACCCACCTGTCCATCCATCACTCTATCCCACCCACCCCCTTATCCATCACTCTATTCCACCTACCCACCTGTCCATCCATCCATCCATCTATCTACCTTAGAAAATAACTTAGTCAGGAATACAAGAAAGTATCTATCTATCTATCTATCTATCTATCTATCTATCTATCTATCTATCTATCTATCTATCTATCTATCTAACCCACCCACACACCTATCCATCCATCCATCCATCCATCCTTCCCACCCACCTGTCCCTCCATCCATCCATCCCACCCACCCACATCTATCTATCTATCCCACCCATCCATTCATCCATCCATCTGCCTTACAAAAGAAGAACTTCAGGAATACAAGAAAGCAGACATGATTTTTTTATTTTATTGAAACAGTTTACTGATAAATGACAGATGGTTGTCATGAAAGTTTCATGTTTAATCTCAAAAGATCATGGGCTAAAAAGGTCTTACATGGTACTTAACATTGAATAGCAAGAGAATCCATGCGTCGGAGCAGACACTCAATTCACAAAGAAATCAGGCAAAATGCCCTTTTGATTTCAATAAAAAATATTAAATCTTTTTTCCCCCACTTTATCTTTACACGGTTTGTTCACTTTTTAATAATATAAAAACGCTTAATACAGATTGTGAAACACTGCAATTTAATTTACAAAACATAATAATAATGATAAAAATTATTATAATATTAATAACAATAACAAACAATAATAATAACCATTACATTTAAAAACAAAATAGAATGGAGGAAATCAGTCATAGCTGATGCGTCTTGGCCCACACAAACAGCAAAGATTTGGGGGGGGGGGATACCAAATGGCATTTACATCTACCTGACACACTGTTACACACAAACACAGTATCAGGTCGTTGAGTATTTCTCATTCCCATTTACAGTGTTATGGGCACAAAGACAAAGACACTCTCTTAAGCATCCATGTGCCTCTGCAGCATCACGCTCACTGACCAATCAAATCCTTTCAATCGAGCTCGGTGGACCGAGACTGGTTCCCCAACGAGTGCCCTACTCCTCCAGCACACAGGAAAGTAAATGTTAGATTAAAGTATAGAACCGTTTTTGAAATGTCTCAGCATTTAGACGAAGGGAAAAACCTCCCAGGCGACAGGAACTTGTATCCGTTGCCGGCAGGGAGTCGGATAGAACGAGCACCGGGGCTGCTGCTTGTGGAAATAGTTGGCGACGGGGCCACTTTTCTGGGGTTGGAGCAGTGGTGTCCGTTGGAGGAGTTCTTGCTGCCCCTATCTAGTGATTGCAGCCCCAGCTCCCGCAGCTCCAGGCTGTCTTGGGTATCGTTAGGGGAGCAGCGGCGCGGCGAGAGGTTCAGAAGGCTCAGTACGTCCCTGCTGGCGGAAGCGAGGGACCCAGGGGCGCCGTGGACGGCTCTGACGGGACCCAGGTGTTGCTGTTGCTGGGCTGCAGCGTTGGCCCAGAAGGTCTTCAGATTGTGGATCGCTTGGACTTTCTCATCGATGACGCCTCGTCTTAGCCGGTCCAGGTCTGGGACGTCGGCCGATGTGGAGCAGGCGGAGCCCGTGGAGGAGTATGATAGGGCGGGGGACGGAGCGCTGCCGGCAGGGGACTGGTGACCAGAACTGGGAGACACGTTACTCGGGGAACGAGAGATGTGGCCGCTGTACGGGGAGCTCGGGTACTTTAATCGGAACTGTGCGTGGCTGTCCAGAGTGGGCGAAGGATGGCTGCCTTCCTTTTGGGAAGACTCGGAGATCGCAGGACTGTTGTAGCCGGAGCTTATCTTCTGCAGTGACGAGGACCGGGAGGGCGGTCTGGGCCTCGGGGACGACTGAGCTCGGCCGCTAGCACTGCTGTTGGGTCGGCTGAACGCGCTGGTTTCAGAGGAGCGGAAAGCGCTGCTCCGCACCGAGGTTCCTCCAGCACCCTCGGGCCCAGCCCGCTGGAGACTCCCCACGGCCCGTAGATGGCTCTGGGTCTCCTCCAGGATCTTCTGGGCCAGCTCCTGAGGATCCAGAGGGACAGTTTTTTCTTCCTGAGACTTGACAGTGCTGTCCGTCTCGGTACTGGACTGGTCCGATTCGCCTGTATCTGAGCTGCACACCTTACCCTTTACCTTCTGGAACGGGGAGTTCGGGCTGGGCGCCAGGCATGTTTTAACAGGGGACGTGGGGGTGCTGACACTTCCCCTGGACGACACAGTGTAGCCTCTCCCTGCTCCTGCGCTGGACCCGCCGACGACCCCCCTGCCTCCACGGTGGTGCCGCTGGCTGTGGCCCGGCGGCAGCGGCAGAGAGTCGCAGTGGCTCCCCAGCGGTTCGCTGCTGATGATGGAAAATCCCTCGTATTCCTCGTCCTCCCCGCGGGCCCCTGCCGCCCCTGCTGCCCCTGCTGCCGCAGCAGCAGCAGCAGCTGCCCCGTGAGGCGAGGAGCGACTCCGCGAAACGTGAGGGTATTTGTGGACGGAGTAGTGCGCCGTGGCACCGCCGCGTTGCCGATGGCCGAGGAAATCGCACTCGGACTTGGAAACGCAGCTCATGGAGGAGGCCACAGAGCTGAGGCTGTAGACGGAGATGGCGTCCGAGGCCTGACTGTCCAGGCACGGAGGGGAGAAGGGGAGGCCTGAGTATCCCATGGGCAGGGGGTTGGACACGGACTGGGCTGAAGCTAGAGACTCGAGGGAAGACGAGCTGTCCAGGCTCAGACGCTTGGGAAGCTCCGTCGAGTCTGAACAAAGACAAAGAAGAGGAAGGGAAATAATGTGACAGCTGATCAAAACAACAGGGTTGCTAAAAAAAAGATGAATGCACATTCTTGTGAAACATCCGATGACGCATGTTATTATGAAGGCAGCACAATAAATAACTTTTTTTCTCATCATTGCAACTGGCGCCATAAACACATCGCCAATAGTTTTTGTGTTAGTGAAATACAACATCAGTAGGAAACTGCACTTTAACCCTGGTTTGGTGTCAAATTTGACCCATTTTGAAAAAAAAAAATATTTATCATAAAAGTGTCTTTCAGCCAAATTTTCAGAAAAATAATGCGGCTTGTTCCACGCAACGGTCTTCACAAGTAAAATAAGTAATATCGCCCCAGTGCTTTCTTTAAATTTGGATGTTATATTCAGTTTTATAGCATTCCAAAAACTTTTTTTATGAAAGACCATTGAAAGAAGGGACTAAAATGTTGGGGGGGGGGGGGCAAAAAAAACAACAAAAAAACATCAAAAGGCGCTGAGAAATATTGACAAAAACATCAGGGGGATCTGTCTTCATGTTGTCCCCATGTTGTCCTCATGTTGTCCCCATGTTGTCCCCATGTTGTCCTCATGTTGTCCTCATGTTGTCCTCATTTTGCACTCATGTTGTCCCCATGTTGTCCTCATGTTGTCCCCATGTTGTCCTATATCAATGTTCTTTTTAATTCCCCAAAATAACATGATTGATTCCACCCAACGCTCTTTGCCAAGTACAAATCTCTACTTTCATTAATTTCGGGGCGTCTTATTCAATTTTATAGCATTGTAAAACAAATGGAAGTGTTTTTGAAATAGTATTGAGTAAAAGTTGACATATTCCAGTCTGTGATTATCATCAACATCCATTCCTTTAATTTTAGTCTCAATAATTCCTAATTTCTGCTTTTCTAACTCAAACATTAGGTATAATTTCCTATAAATGACGTTTATTGACCAAAAGATAAAAGTGAAAAAAAGTGACAAACATTGAAAAAAAGGGACAAAAATGTTAGAAAAAGTTATTTCGACGGGAAGACAACACAAGAGTCAAGATAATTTTTTGGGGGCATTTCCACCTTTAATGGACAGGACAGCTAGGGGAGAGACCGGGGAGGAAGACATGCAGGAAATCATCACAGGTCGGACTTGAACCCTGAACCTCTGCGTTGAGGCATATACCTCTATGTATATGTGCGCCCGCTCTACCCACTGTTCCAACCCTGCCACCATACACTTACCGAATAGCGCCAGCAGAGACTGGAGAGCAAAGTGCAGGGTGCGGCGGTTGGCTAGCTTGCCAGTCTTCAGCACCACTTCTTCCTGGCCTACCTCGCATAAGTCAAATCCTGCACACACACACAAAAACAGTTGTAACTCATACATTTGACAGTGACTGTATTTACAGGCACATATTATTCCGGTTATTGTCCGGAAATCATGGTAACATGTAGTAGTTATAGTCTCAGATAACGAGACGTCATGACCCAATTCGGAGGAGAAACATCGGCATCAGTGTTGGTGTTGCCAAAGGACTCCGTTTGCGGCCGTTGAGACTAAAATACAACCTCGCGGATTCCATACCAAAACGGCTCAGAAGTGTTTCCAAATGTCTCTGGTTTAGGGGCTCAGGAACGCCAGAGCAGGGGGAATGAGAGGGGGAGACACCAGACCAGGGAAATGAGAGGGGGGAACACCAGAGCAGGGGGAATGAGGAGGGGGGAACACCAGAGCAGGGGGAAGGAGAGGGGGGAACACCAGAGCAAAGAAATGAGAGGGGGAATGCCAGAGCAGGGAAATGAGAGGGGGTAATGCCAGAGCAGGGGGAATGAGAGGGGGAACACCAGAGCAGGGGGAATGAGGAGGGGGAAACACCAGAGCAGGGGGAATGAGAGGGGGAAACGTAGCAGAAGATATACCTTTTTAAACCAAAATGTAGCAACGTGAAAGTAGCCTTAGGGAAAAGTTAGTCTATGTCCTCGACGGTCTACTTCAGAGATTGCTCCGTTGACTTGGGCTTCCTTTGTGTTGGCGCTCTAACCTGCGGCTGATTTCTGAAGACTATGGTTACTTGGTCCTCAGATCTCTGCAGGGTAAATCCAGACAGCTAGCTAGACTATCTGTCCAATCTAAGTACTATGGTTACCTGGTCCTCAGATCTCTGCAGGGTAAATCCAGACAGCTAGCTAGACTATCTGTCCAATCTGAGGACTATGGTTACCTGGTCCTCAGATCTCTGCAGGGTAAATCCAGACAGCTAGCTAGACTATCTGTCCAATCTGAGGACTATGGTTACCTGGTCCTCAGATCTCTGCAGGGTAAATCCAGACAGCTAGCTAGACTATCTGTCCAATCTAAGGACTATGGGTACCTGGTCCTCAGATCTCTGCAGGGTAAATCCAGACAGCTAGCTAGACTATCTGTCCAATCTGAGGACTATGGTTACCTGGTCCTCAGATCTCTGCAGGGTAAATCCAGACAGCTAGCTAGACTATCTGTCCAATCTAAGGACTATGGGTACCTGGTCCTCAGATCTCTGCAGGGTAAATCCAGACAGCTAGCTAGACTATCTGTCCAATCTGAGGACTATGGTTACCTGGTCCTCAGATATCTGCAGGGTAAATCCAGACAGCTAGCTAGACTATCTGTCCAATCTGAGGACTATGGTTACCTGGTCCTCAGATCTCTGCAGGGTAAATCCAGACAGCTAGCTAGACTATCTGTCCAATCTAAGGACTATGGGTACCTGGTCCTCAAATCTCTACAGGGTAAATCCAGACAGTTAGCTAGACTATCTGTCCAATCTGAGGACTATGGTTACCTGGTCCTCAGATCTCTGCAAGGTAAATCCAGACAGCTAGCTAGACTATCTGTCCAATCTGAGGACTATGGTTACCTGGTCCTCAGGTCTCTGCAGGGTAAATCCAGACAGCTAGCTAGACTATCTGTCCAATCTGAGGACTATGGTTACCTGGTCCTCAGATCTCTGCAGGGTAAATCCAGACAGCTAGCTAGACTATCTGTCCAATCTGAGTTTTCTATTGACGACTAAAACTACTTTGAACGTACACGTTCCACCAAAACAACTTCCTTCTGAGTCTGTTTTGCAGCGGCACAGCGGCAATTCTCCGTTGCTTAGCAACGCCCATAGACAATTGTGATTGGTTTAAAGAAATGGCAATAAACCAGAGCTCGTTTTTCTCCCATCCCTGAATGCTAAGTGGACTAGCCAGACCCCTGGCAAAGCAGGACTAGGGTAACAGCGGACTCACCGAGAGCAGCCAGGAACTCGTGGCACCCTGGCAGTCTCCAGAGCTGCACACTGATGGACACCTGAATGGGCAGGAGGGAGAAATCCTGTTCTTTCTCTCCTGTCTGGAGTTGGACCAGCACCTGGTGGAGCTGGAGAAAAAGAGGGAAAAGAGGAGGAGAGTGGTTAGGAACGAGCACAGGTGAATAATATCAGAAAGTGGTGAATTCTACTGGAGATGTGATTAATGGGTAAAAAAAAGAAAAAAATTCTATTCTATGAAGAATGAAATCATCCGGAGTGACTGTAGTTCCACACGCTTAATTAGGACAATGCACATTAATCAACATTTCTGTAAATGTGCCAGTGTTAGCCAGTCGGCTAATTCTCAACCTAGCATGCATGTCTTTATGGTGGGAGGAAACCCACACAAACACAGGGAGAACATGCAAACTCCACACAGAAAGGCCCGGAACGACCTGGATTCGAACCCAGAACCTTCTTGTGTGGAGGCAGAACCACCAAGTTGAGTATGCCTCAAGTGTGCAAACCTTCTATTTTATTTTAGTTATTTTTATTTTTGTATTTTGTTTTGTTATTACTTTTTTAGCTGTCAAGCGTTTCTTTTTTGTTAAGAAGTTGCGGGTAGGCTAAAAGGAGGGCTGTCTTCTTTTATACTGTATGTGCCCTTTAAAAAAAATAAAAAATCCCTAAAATCAGACTGCAGGAATAATAATAATAATAATAATAATAATAATAATAATAATAATAATAAATATTATTAATAATAATAATACATTTTGTTTATAATGCACTTTTCATCAAAAGATCTCAAAGTACTACAGGAAAAAAAGAGAAAAAATAAAAAATAAAATAATAAAAATACATTAAAAAAATATATATTTCTTAGAAGAGAGAAAATAATAATAATACATAATAATGTAATGTATACTTGTGTGCAGGAAAAAAATCAGCATGAAAAACAAAGACAATCAAGATCATTCAAATTGGCATGCAGCTTCTACACAAGAAGGCGTTTTTTTTTTTAGTGGGAGAGAAAATGGAGAGCGGAGGAGAAGCGCAGAATGGGATGGAGTGCAGGGAGGTGAAGGCACACTTACCATCGCCACCATGTTTTTTACAGCCTTCCGACCGCACGGGTTAGGGGCAGGGGGAGAGAGAATAGGCGTTTAATCGCATGCACAAAGGCCATTCACAAAGGGTACAAGGGTCCAGGTCAACAAGAAGGATAACAGCAACAGAAGTGTTTAACAGTTTGATGCAATCGACATACGCAGATTAGTCTGACCGGGTTCCATGTTCTGTGCATTGAGACCAGTATTTGCAGTATGAGGCAACACCAACTAACTGCATAGTATTTCACTTTAATTAAGCGTTTGATGTTGCATGTAAACAGGGATAAAGGCGTAACATTAATTCTCCGGGATCACCAGATCAGGTGCAAGAGAACAGGACTCAGATTGTAGTGTAGACTTTGGACTGGAACGGCTGCTCGTGCAGATTAAGCTGCACTTATAGCGTGTAGCCGGTCCATGTACTGTAACTAAGTTATGCAATCATATATCCCTAAAATATTCTCTTCTAGCAAGCGCCTCATGGCACAAAGGCATGTAAAAGTTTGAGAGAAAGAAAGAGGGTCTGTCTCAAGAACTCTTTACACAGAACAATAGCAATGGTGTTTTGTTATTTGAGCCCAAAGTGCGATTTCTATCAGATTCAACCCTCGTGGTGTCCTCGGGTCAAATTGTTTCTATATCAGAAATTTTGGTTTCTTTCAAACAAATTGTCCAAAAATTGTAACGTGGATGGTTCCCTACAACGTTCCTCACAAGTTAAATAAATAAATAATATATAAATAAATAATACAAAATAATAAAATAAATAATCAGGTCACTACTTTCATGGAATGTGGTTGTTTTTTTTTGTCAATTTCATAGTATTTGGAGAAAAAAAAAAAATTTGATAAAAGAACTTGTGTGTGACAAAAAAATGTAAAAAAAGACAAATTGTCAATGAAAGTGACTAAAATGTGAACAAATGTAAAAAAAATAAACGTGACAAAAATGCTGAACAATGTGACAAAAAATGTCAAAAAAAGTGACAAATGTAAAAAAAATAAAAAGCTTTAAAAATTTGTGAAAACACCAAAAAAATTTCAAAAGGCTCAGCAAACGCCGACACACATCGGGGGACAGACACACAAGGGTCGAAAAAGTTGATAAAAGGTTTTACTTTTGAAATTTTGACTCAGAAAAAACAACAAATTTGGAGGTCGACGGGAAGACAACACGAGGGTTAGGAAGCCGGTAGCATGTGCTCAGAGCTGCGGGGGCCTACCCGATTGATGAGCTGCTCCCCTGCCTCTGAAGCTGTGATGAGTTTGCACAAAGCCTGGAGCGCGGGCGGCGGCAGACCTAAGGGACGGGATCAAAGGAACGTCCTCGTTATTCACACACACAGCACACAGGTTAAAGCCCAGACTGAGTAGCACTATGACTAAAGAGGGGATACGGGGAGTGACTGGTATGGTACCCGGGCCTGAAATTAACACCCGACCACATGCAATGTCTTATCGTAGGACGCAATGCATCTCATGAGCCTCGGATCAGGGAGGCTCCAAAATCAGGGTTGCAGCTGTCGCCATGGTCCCGCTATACGTTCCCTTCTGCGATGCCATGTTACATCCTGCTACGATCTGCGGTCCCCAGCTACGTCCTGCTACGTCCTGCTGTGCCTTGTAATGCTGCACAGTGCCCTGCTATGCCATGAACTACTACAAAGAACTACTACAAACTACAATTTCTTTTTGGGACTGTTATTGCCACTCTTCATTCTAACCCCAACCGATCGTCAGACACCGCCTACCAAGAGCCTGGGTCTGGGCCTGGGTCTGGGTCTGGGCCTGGGCCTGGGCCTGGGTCTGGGTCTGGGGCTAGGTCTGGATCTGGGCCTGGGCCTGGGTCTGTCCCAGGTTTCTGCCTAAAAGGAAGTTTTTCCTCACCACTGTCGCACTGTTGCTTGCTCTGGAGGGAACTACTAGAACTGTTGGGTCCTTGTAGACTCTGGAGTGTGGTCTAGACCTGCTCTATCTGTAAAGTGTCTTGAGATAACTCTTGTAATGAATTGATACTATAAATAAAATTGAATTGAAAATTGAATGAGCAGCAGCAGCTCTGTTCACAGTAGAGCTCGACCGATATATATCAGTGGACCGATATATCAATGGACCGATATATCAGTGGACTGATATTATCGGCCGATATTATGTGCATGTGATGCAGTAGAGTCGCGCCGCGGCTTGTTTCAGGTACATACCCAGCAGTGACTGTAAGGTGGTGCTGCACTGCTGCAGCCTGTCCCCGGGGTCAGCGGTGGGGAAGAAGACCGCAGCGGGCATACCGCTGCCCACCGAGTCCAGACGGAAGCCCACAGCGGTCAGCAGCGCCTGCCAGCCAGGGACACCCCCCACCTTGTTCTCCACACTCTGCTGGGACGTATACATGGAGTTACGCTGGCCGTTCTGTATCCTCTGCAGAGACTTCTCCACCTGCAAGAACCAGCGAAGGGCACCGTCGTCAGTATGTCTGCACTGCGCTAATTTCTACAGTTACGTACCACAAAATGCCCAGTGAAATGCCATAATGTCCTTTTATGGTGCATTACTGTAATAAGCATTGCATTATGGGTATTAACATTTCATTTCCAGTGATTTACTGTATATTTTGAATTTGCGGTAGTCTGCTGCAACACAACATCAGTAGTGCTACTGTAGTTGAATACGACTTTAAATTGTTAGTTAATGTTATAGAAGCATAGAAATTAAATGGAAAAATTAATTATCTCTTTAAAATAAAATACATTTTATTTGTTATGCTTTTAGCAGTGACGGTAATTTAATAATGAACTTTGGCATGTTACAGTAAGGGTATTGTACTGTAAAAACATGTACAGTTATGGTCCTGTAATGGGGAAAGTAACTATACAATAAAAAGTCTAACAGTCTTTGCTTGGGACATTTTGTATTGTAACAAAGTCCTGGTGTGTGTCAGGGTTATTATAGTCAGCTATAAATCTAAAACTCAAAGGAAAAGGAGTTGTGAAAAATAACATTAGTAAAGTAACACAAAAAAATTAAAGATAAGAAAAGAAAACTAAATAAATTTTTTTTAAAGAAATTGAACTGACTTGACATTCCAGCAGATGGCGCTGTGCTTCTTCAACCTTGTATTATGTCCATTTATGAAGCTCTATACTTCTCAGACATAACACCTGGCCCTCACAAAAACTAAATATATAATAAGAAAAATTAACCTTTCTGAAACTAAAACCAGCAAAACTTGTGTCTCAGCTATTTAAAAAACATATATTTGCTTTTATTGATATTACTCTAGTCTTTGTTCTATTTAATACATAAAAATTAATTGTAGCACAATGTTAATAAAGTGATATACTATATACATATATAGTATAGTGTGTGTGTGTGTGTGTCTGTGTGTGTGTAAGTGTAACAGTGTGTGTGAGCGTACGTGTGTGTGTGTGAGTGTGAGAGTGAGTGTAAGAGTGTGTGTGAGTGTATGTGTGTACGTGTGTGTGTGAGAGTATGTGTGTGTGTGTGTGAAAGTGTGTGTGTCTATGAGTGTAAGAGTGTGTGTGAGTGTACGTGTGTGTATGTGTGTGTGTGTGTGTGTCTGTGTGTCTGTGAGTGTAAGTGTGTGTGAGTGTGAAAGTGTGTGTGTAAGTGTACGTGTGTGTGTGTGTGTGTGTGTGTGTGTCTGTGTATGTCTGTGTGTCTATGAGTGTAAGAGTGTGTGTGTGCGTATGTGTGTGTGTGTCTGTGAGTGTAAGAGTGTTTGTGAATGTGTGTGTGTGTGTGTCTGTGTGTGTGTGTGTATGTCTTTGTGTCTATGAGTGTAAGAGTGTGTGTGTGCGTATGTGTCTGTGTCTGTGAGTGTAAGAGTGTTTGTGAATGTGTGTGTGTGTGTGTCTCCATGTCTCACCAGATGGAGTAAGACTCTCAGAGCATCACGTGCTCTCTCTGGACACTGCAGGATCTCAGCCAGCGCCTGGCCAATGAGGGACGAGGGGCTGTTGAGCTTCACATCATTACCAATCAGCATGTACCCTGGACAGAGAACAAGCAATCAAACATCACACACAGCCGTCTCTTTTTCCTTCTGAGACTGCAGCATGAACCCATGAGTGTGTCCCACCTGCCCAGTTGGAGGGGTGCGAGTACTGCTTGCTGCTCTGGACAGTCTTCATGGCGTCTGCCAGCGCTGCACTGGCCTTGGTCCCGTTGAGCAGCGCGGTGTAGAAGGCGTGGACAAACACTTTGGACGCTGCGACGGGGACAGGCCACAGGGACACGAGGGCGCACTGGGCCCCGGCAGCCAGGAAGGCCCTGGTCAGTCCCACCACACCGTCTGCTGTCACTTTGCTGCTAGACTCCTGGTACGACCTGCAGCCACACGGGCCATAGCATTGAATTAGCAAGCCGTTAGCATCATAGCTGTTAGCATAATAGCTGTTAGCATAATAGCTATTAGCATAGCATTTGAAGGCAAGGCAGCTCAAGCTGTAGAGCACATTTCAGCAACAGGGCAATTTAAAGTGCTTTACAAAAAAAGATTAAAATAGTAAAAGTTACAAGAAATTAAACATTAAAGAGCAGTTTAAAAACTGTCAAAATAAAATGTGAAAATAAAAGTTACATTGCAGTATAAGGAATTGAACATCAACCCTTGTGTTGTCCTCCCGGGTTAAAAACGGACAAGAATTTGACATTTTCGTCCCTTTTTCAGACTTTTCTTTTTTTCACCACTACCACTAGTTTTACTACCTTTTGGAATTCATGGTGAATAACCCTCATTGATTTCATACATTCTACCGAGGCACCATTGAGAGCATTCTCTCCAGCTGTGTTGCTGTGTGGGGGGGGGGGAGCTGCACTGGATACAACAGGAAAGCCCTGCAGCGCATAGTGAACACAGCTGGACGCATCATTGGTGCTTCACTCCCCCCTCCCTAAAGGACATTTACACCTCCCACCTCACCCGCATTTACACCTCCCACCTCACCCAGCAAGGCGACCACTATTGTGAGTGATGCAAGTCACCCCAACTGCCCTCTGGGAAGAGGTACAGAAGCCTGCGCGCCCGCACCACCAAACTCACCAACAGCTTCATACACCAGGCTGTTAGGATGCTGAACTCTCTCCCCCCTCCACCCTCAGCTACATAACATCCTGGACTTTGGACCCACAATGGCTGCCTTGCACTACTCCACTTGCACTTCTCCACTTGCACACTTTGCAACTTGTTGTTGTTGTCCTGTTGTCCTGGAAACACTTCTGAACACACTTCTGCTGCTCCTACATAACCTGCACCACTATGCCACTGGCATACTCAGGTCAAACAGAACTACCTCAGCCATTTATTGGCCTGACTTTTGCATAACCCTAACCCTATCATATTGAATGTCTACTGTATGCACAATTGCACATTTTTAACTCAAATTTTGCTGCTCTTATTTTCCTCATTGTATGTGCCTTCTTATTTTTACTTTTTATATTGTTTACTTGAGTGTTATGTTTGTCTGTGGACGTGTGTGTGTGTAAAATATGTCTTATCTCCACCGTGGGATAGAGGGAAACGTAATTTCGATCTCTTTGTATCTCTTGACATGTGAAGAAATTGACAATAAAGCAGACTTTGACTTTGACTCATTTATATAGAATTGTACCTAATATTTGAGTCATTTCAATCAATTCTATAAACCAGTTGAGGTGGTTCGGGCATCTGGTAAGGATGCCTCCTGGGCGCCTCCCTAGGGAGGTGGTCCAGGCGCGTCCAGCTGGGAGGAGGCCTCGGGGAAGACCCAGGACTAGGTGGAGTGATTATATCTCCAACCTGGCCTGGGAACGCCTCGGGATCCCCCAGTCGGAGCTGGTTGATGTGGCTCGGGAAAGGGAAGTTTGGGGTCCCCTACTGGAGCTGCTGCCCCCGCGACCCGATACCGGATAAGCAGATGAAGATGGATGGATGGAGAAATGAGAGGTATTCTCTCTGTAATAAAGAACATTTGCAGGTCTCCCACATTGTATTATAGATAGATTCCTGGACACAGTTGATTCCACTTTTCAATCCATAACATTTCACCAATTAAAACCAGTTTTTTGATCTGCACCCACACACAAACAGCCTGTCAGACCAGAAAAAGCCAACTATCCAATATGTGAGTTTTCTGTTGCACGACTGAAACCACCAAGCCTCTTTTGCCAACCTACCCCAGCACCACCAGCTTGATGGGCAACCTCAGGTCCAGTATATCCGCAGCTGTGAGCAAGAACTCCTGCAGGGGCGGACTGTCACATATGCTCTCCACGTCACTGCTGTCGTCCTGCATGTGCAGAGACTCGGGGATGGTGTAGCCGCTTCCGATGGAGCCCTTCCTGCCCCGGCCACTGCTGCCTCTTCTACCCCCTGCACCTCTCCCAACGGTTCCAACTCCCACGTTTGCACCTGCACCCCCGGCGACGCTCTCGGGGTTCGGGGTGAGCACCAGAGCCGCTAGTTTCCAGGAAATGTGGGTGGCAAAGTGGGCGCACTCCGCCTGTGTGAGGGCACTCATCACCCGCTCCTTGGTGGCAGCAGTGCCGGCTAGCGGTTGGCAGCCCAGCAGCTCGGCCACCATCAGGGCCTCCTCCTCTGCAGAGGGCATGGGTCCCCACAGCCAGCGGTCCATCACGGGAGACGGCAGCCGGGGGTTTCCCACCACCGCTGCCATGGAGACACCGCCACAAGGAGCCGGTCCAGGGCGCCGGGAGTGAGCCTAGGAGCACAAAAACAAAGGTTACATTCACATCACGTGAAAAAGTTCACCGTCCACAAGTCCAAATAGTTCCTTAAAGTGGTCATAGTATGCTTTTGGGCTAGTGGTCCTTACCTAGGTACTGTCAGGACCCTCATACTCTGCTTCTGACTGGCTAGTAGTCCTTACCTAGGTACTGTCAGGGCCCTCATACTCTGCTTCTGACTGGCTAGTAGTCCTTACCTAGGTACTGTCAGGGCCCTCATACTCTGCTTCTGACTGGCTAGTAGTCCTTACCTAGGTACTGTCAGGGCCCTCATACTCTGCTCCTGACTGGCTAGTAGTCCTTACCTAGGTACTGTCAGGCCCTCATACTCTGCTTCTGACTGGCTAGTAGTCCTTACCTAGGTACTGTCAGGGCCCTCATACTCTGCTTCTGACTGGCTAGTAGTCCTTACCTAGGTACTGTCAGGGCCCTCATACTCTGCTTCTGACTGGCTAGTAGTCCTTGCCTAGGTACTGTCAGGGCCTTCATACTCTGCTTCTGACTGGCTAGTAGTCCTTACTTAGGTACTGTCAGGGCCCTCATACTCTGCTCCTGACTGGCTAGTAGTCCTTACCTAGGTACTGTCAGGGCCCTCATACTCTGCTTCTGACTGGCTAGTAGTCCTTACCTAGGTACTGTAAGGGCCCTCATACTCTGCTTCTGACTGGCTAGTAGTCCTTACCTAGGTACTGTCAGGGCCCTCATACTCTGCTTCTGACTGTATAGTAGTCCTTACCTAGGTACTGTCAGGGCCCTCATACTCTGCTTCTGACTGGCTAGTAGTCCTTACCTAGGTACTGTCAGGGCCCTCATACTCTGCTTCTGACTGGCTAGTAGTCCTTACCTAGATACTGTCAGGACCCTCATACTCTGCTTCTGACTGGCTAGTAGTCCTTACCTAGATACTGTCAGGACCCTCATACTCTGCTTCTGACTGGCTAGTAGTCCTTAACTAGGTACTGTCAGGGCCCTCATACTCTGCTTCTGACTGGCTAGTAGTCCTTACCTAGGTACTGTCAGGACCCTCATACTCTGCTTCTGACTGGCTAGTAGTCCTTACCTAGATACTGTCAGGACCCTCATACTCTGCTTCTGACTGGCTAGTAGTCCTTACCTAGATACTGTCAGGACCCTCATACTCTGCTTCTGACTGGCTAGTAGTCCTTACCTAAGTACTGTCAGGGCCCTCATACTCTGCTCCTGACTGGCTAGTAGTCCTTACCTAGGTACTGTCAGGACCCTCATACTCTGCTCCTGACTGGCTAGTAGTCCTTACCTAGGTACTGTCAGGGCCCTCATACTCTGCTTCTGACTGGCTAGTAGTCCTTACCTAAGTACTGTCAGGGCCCTCATACTCTGCTCCTGACTGGCTAGTAGTCCTTACCTAAGTACTGTCAGGGCCCTCATACTCTGCTTCTGACTGGCTAGTAGTCCTTACCTAGGTACTGTCAGGGCCCTCATACTCTGCTCCTGACTGGCTAGTAGTCCTTACCTAGGTACTGTCAGGACCCTCATACTCTGCTCCTGACTGGCTAGTAGTCCTTACCTAGGTACTGTCAGGGCCCTCATACTCTGCTTCTGACTGGCTAGTAGTCCTTACCTAGGTACTGTCAGGGCCCTCATACTCTGCTTCTGACTGGTTAGTAGTCCTTACCTAGGTACTGTCAGGGCCCTCATACTCTGCTTCTGACTGGCTAGTAGTCCTTACCTAAGTACTGTCAGGGCCCTCATACTCTGCTCCTGACTGGCTAGTAGTCCTTACCTAGGTACTGTCAGGACCCTCATACTCTGCTCCTGACTGGCTAGTAGTCCTTACCTAGGTACTGTCAGGGCCCTCATACTCTGCTTCTGACTGGCTAGTAGTCCTTACCTAAGTACTGTCAGGGCCCTCATACTCTGCTCCTGACTGGCTAGTAGTCCTTACCTAAGTACTGTCAGGGCCCTCATACTCTGCTTCTGACTGGCTAGTAGTCCTTACCTAGGTACTGTCAGGGCCCTCATACTCTGCTCCTGACTGGCTAGTAGTCCTTACCTAGGTACTGTCAGGGCCCTCATACTCTGCTTCTGACTGGCTAGTAGTCCTTACCTAGGTACTGTCAGGGCCCTCATACTCTGCTTCTGACTGGCTAGTAGTCCTTACCTAAGTACTGTCAGGGCCCTCATACTCTGCTCCTGACTGGCTAGTAGTCCTTACCTAGGTACTGTCAGGACCCTCATACTCTGCTCCTGACTGGCTAGTAGTCCTTACCTAGGTACTGTCAGGGCCCTCATACTCTGCTTCTGACTGGCTAGTAGTCCTTACCTAAGTACTGTCAGGGCCCTCATACTCTGCTCCTGACTGGCTAGTAGTCCTTACCTAAGTACTGTCAGGGCCCTCATACTCTGCTTCTGACTGGCTAGTAGTCCTTACCTAGGTACTGTCAGGGCCCTCATACTCTGCTCCTGACTGGCTAGTAGTCCTTACCTAAGTACTGTCAGGGCCCTCATACTCTGCTTCTGACTGGCTAGTAGTCCTTACCTAGGTACTGTCAGGGCCCTCATACTCTGCTCCTGACTGGCTAGTAGTCCTTACCTAAGTACTGTCAGGGCCCTCATACTCTGCTTCTGACTGGCTAGTAGTCCTTACCTAGGTACTGTCAGGGCCCTCATACTCTGCTTCTGACTGGCTAGTAGTCCTTACCTAAGTACTGTCAGGGCCCTCATACTCTGCTTCTGACTGGCTAGTAGTCCTTA
>CM057241.1:2173907-2186407 GCA_029931835.1 Etheostoma nigrum | reverse complement strand
TATGGACATAAAGTGGATTAATCTGGGATTTAAAGGTATGGATTTAAAGCCCAACAACCCCTAAAGAGGCTGGAAGTTCCAGGCTGGATAGAAAATCACCTGTAGAGGCTAAAAGGACACGGAAGAGACCGCCGTAAAGGCTAATTCGTCAGGTTTCCGGAGCAACTTTTGGTGAGTCACTGCGTTGTATTGTTTAAAAGTTATTAAACTATGAATCAGAAGTGATTTTTTGATCGTGGGCGAGCCTCTCGGTCTCACAGTTAACATCAAGTCTTATCTGATATTATTCCACATAATAAATCGTTTAAATCATTCGGGCGGCTGGTAAGGACGCCTCCTGGGGGCCTCCCTAGGGAGGTGGTCCAGGTGGAGGGACGGTAGCTGGGAGGAGGTCTCGGGGAAGACCCAGGACTAGGTGGAGGGACGTCTAGCTGGGAGGAGGTCTCGGGGAAGACCCAGGACTAGGTGGAGGGACGTCCAGCTAGGAGGAGGCCTCGGGGAAGACCCAGGGCTAGGTGGAGGGACGTCCAGCTAGGAGGAGGCCTCGGGGAAGACCCAGGGCTAGGTGGAGGGACGTCCAGCTAGGAGGAGGCCTCGGGGAAGACCCAGGGCTAGGTGGATGGACGTCCAGCTGGGAGGAGGCCTCGGGGAAGACCCAGGACTAGGTGGAGGGACGTCCAACTGGGAGGAGGCCTCGGGGAAGATCCAGGACTAAGTGGAGGGACGTCCAGCTGGGAGGAGGCCTCGGGGAAGACCCAGGACTAGGTGGAGGGACGTCCAGCTGGGAGGAGGCCCCGGGGAATACCCAGGACTAGGTGGAGGGACGTCCAGTTGGAAGGAGGCCTCGGGGAAGACCCAGGACTAGGTGGAGGGACGTCCAGCTGGGAGGAGGCCTCGGGGAAGACCCAGGACTAGGTGGAGGGACGTCCAGCTGGGAGGAGGCCCCGGGGAAGACCCAGGACTAGATGGAGGGACGTCCAGCTGGGAGGAGGCCTCGGGGAAGACCCAGGACTACGTGGATGGACGTCCAGCTGGGAGGAGGCCTCGGGGAAGACCCAGGACTAGGTGGAGGGACGTCTAGCTGGGAGGAGGTCTCGGGGAAGACCCAGGACTAGGTGGAGGGACGTCCAGCTAGGAGGAGGCCTCGGGGAAGACCCAGGGCTAGGTGGATGGACGTCCAGCTGGGAGGAGGCCTCGGGGAAGACCCAGGACTAGGTGGAGGGACGTCCAACTGGGAGGAGGCCTCGGGGAAGATCCAGGACTAAGTGGAGGGACGTCCAGCTGGGAGGAGGCCTCGGGGAAGACCCAGGACTAGGTGGAGGGACGTCCAGCTGGGAGGAGGCCCCGGGGAATACCCAGGACTAGGTGGAGGGACGTCCAGTTGGAAGGAGGCCTCGGGGAAGACCCAGGACTAGGTGGAGGGACGTCCAGCTGGGAGGAGGCCTCGGGGAAGACCCAGGACTAGGTGGAGGGACGTCCAGCTGGGAGGAGGCCCCGGGGAAGACCCAGGACTAGATGGAGGGACGTCCAGCTGGGAGGAGGCCTCGGGGAAGACCCAGGACTACGTGGATGGACGTCCAGCTGGGAGGAGGCCTCGGGGAAGACCCAGGACTAGGTGGAGGGACGTCCAACTGGGAGGAGGCCTCGGGGAAGATCCAGGACTAGGTGGAGGGACGTCCAGCTGGGAAGAGGCCTCGGGGAAGACCCAGGACTAGGTGGAGGGACGTCCAGCTGGGAGGAGGCCCCGGGGAAGACCCAGGACTAGGTGGAGGGACGTCCAGCTGGGAGGAGGCCTCGGGGAAGACCCAGGACTAGGTGGAGGGACGTCCAGCTGGGAGGAGGCCCCGGGGAAGACCCAGGACTAGGTGGAGGGACGTCCAGCTGGGAGGAGGCTAGGTGGAGGGACGTCCAGCTGGGAAGAGGCTTCGGGGAAGACCCAGGACTAGGTGAAGGGATTATATCTCCAACCTGGCCTGGGAATGCCTCGGGATCCCCCAGTCGGAGCTGGTAGATGTGGATTGGGAAAGGGAGGTTTAGGGTTCCCTGCTGGAGCTGCTGACCCAGGAGACCAGATACCAGATAAGGGGACGAAGATGGATGGATGGATGGATAAATCCACCAGTGGACATTTAGTCCTAAGAAATCTATAGCAGCTCTTTTAAATAACGACAGATGGATTGTAATTAAAAACACTGAAATAATCAAAGTCTCTATTAGAAAAATACACATGTAAACAAGCATGTGCATGTAAACAAGCATGTGCATGTAAACAAGCATGTGCATGTAAACAAGCATGTGTACAGCATGGAAACACGGGTCTCATATCTCAAACTGTCCTTTAACATCAAACCATGCCGCTGTAAGAAACACGGGCTGGGAACGCATCTAACTTGCTTCATATGTTACATCAGATAAGAGACAAAACTCATCTGAGTGTGTGTGTGTGTGTGTGTGTGTGTGTGTGTGTGTGGCAGCAGTACAAAGCTGCTTGAGAACCTTCTCATCTTACAGTAGAGGCTCTTCTTTCTTCTTCTAACATGCTCGCTGTCAGATGTAAAGACAGATGAAGGCAGGCCGTACTGGTTCTCCATAGCTTTAATCTCTCTGGGAACACATTTCCACCTTTAAAGTACGGGTGGGGGAAAAAACTCCATACAGCATAGTATTGCAATATTTTCAGTGGGAATACTGTATCGATACACAGGCGCCAAGTATGGATTTATTATTATATATTATATATATTATATATGTGTTGGTCAGTTTGTCCCGTTCTGCAGCGATAACATTGAAGTGAGATGAACAAACAGAGAAATGTTTCTTTTTAGATGAAACAGATGTTGATAAGTTTCCTTTTGGGGATGTCATTAGAAATTGGGAAAAATTAGAAGTTGGAAAAAAAGGTTATAAATTACAATATATGGCAGAATATCGCAATATGTTTAGCAATAATATCGTTTCGTGTCATAAATATCGTGATGATATTGTATTGGGAGGCGTCTGGTGATTCCCCCCCAATATAAAGCACGGACCCTGTGTGTGTGTGTGTGTGTGTGTGTGTGTGTGTGCGTGTGTGTGTGTGTCCGTTGTCTTTCATGTTGTTCATCTGATCTACTTCACACTTGTCGGGCGTGTGGCTAGGTACGCCCTCAACTTGCCATTTGGAATTTGAGGCATTTAGGACAATGTTATTAATAATTTATTAACAAATATGAATTAAACAAAGCGCGCGCGGCACAGTAGAGGTGCAGTAAAGGTGCAGTAGAGGTGCAGTAGAGGTGCAGTAGAGGTGCAGTAAAGGTGCAGTAGAGGTGCAGTAGAGGTGCAGCAGAGGAGCAGTAAAGGTGCAGTAAAGGTGCAGTAGAGGTGCAGTAGAGGTGCAGTAAAGGTGCAGTAGAGGTGCAGTAGAGGTGCAGCAGAGGAGCAGTAAAGGTGCAGTAGAGGTGCAGTAGAGGTGCAGTAGAGGTGCAGTAAAGGTGCAGTAGAGGTGCAGTAGAGGTGCAGCAGAGGTGCAGTAAAGGTGCAGTAGAGGTGCAGTAGAGGTGCAGTAAAGGTGCAGTAAAGGTGCAGTAGAGGTGCAGTAGAGGTGCAGTAAAGGTGCAGTAAAGGTGCAGTAGAGGTGCAGTAGAGGTGCAGTAAAGGTGCAGTAAAGGTGCAGTAGAGGTGCAGTAGAGGTGCAGTAAAGGTGCAGTAGAGGTGCAGTAAAGGTGCAGTAGAGGTGCAGTAGAGGTGCAGTAAAGGTGCAGTAAAGGTGCAGTAGAGGTGCAGTAGAGGTGCAGTAAAGGTGCAGTAGAGGTGCAGTAGAGGTGCAGTAAAGGTGCAGTAAAGGTGCAGTAGAGGTGCAGTAAAGGTGCAGTAGAGGTGCAGTAAAGGTGCAGTAGAGGTGCAGTAGAGGTGCAGTAAAGGTGCAGTAAAGGTGCAGTAAAGGTGCAGTAGAGGTGCAGTAAAGGTGCAGTAGAGGTGCAGTAAAGGTGCAGTAGAGGTGCAGTAAAGGTGCAGTAAAGGTGCAGTAAAGGTGCAGTAAAGGTGCAGTAGAGGTGCAGTAGAGGTGCAGTAAAGGTGCAGTAGAGGTGCAGTAGAGGTGCAGTAGAGGTGCAGTAAAGGTGCAGTAGAGGTGCAGTAAAGGTGCAGTAGAGGTGCAGTAGAGGTGCAGTAGAGGTGCAGTAAAGGTGCAGTAGAGGTGCAGTAAAGGTGCAGTAGAGGTGCAGTAGAGGTGCAGTAGAGGTGCAGTAAAGGTGCAGTAGAGGTGCAGTAAAGGTGCAGTAGAGGTGCAGTAGAGGTGCAGTAGAGGTGCAGTAAAGGTGCAGTAGAGGTGCAGTAGAGGTGCAGTAGAGGTGCAGTAGAGGTGCAGTAGAGGTGCAGTAGAGGTGCAGTAGAGGTGCTAGTGCAGGGCTCTGAAGGAACTCCTGCACTAGCATATATAGTTTCACATGAGACAGGAAGCAACACTACTGAGATAATGATGTCAATATGAAAAGCTCCACTAGATGGCAGTAATGCGCTGTTCAGAGACATAACCATGGGGGGGGGGGGCTCCTCCCATCCTTACAGGGACCTTCTCTACATACAGCACAATCAATTTAATTTTAATTTCAATTTCAAATTTGCTTTATTGGCATGCATGTAACAACAATATTGCCAAAGCATCATACAAACTACATAAGAACAATCAACCCCATACATTTATTTAAATTGTGTGTGTGTGTGTGTGTGTGTGTGTGTGTGTGTGTGTGTGTGTGTGTGTGTGTGTTAGAAAAATTAAAATATATTAAAAAATTCAAATAAATAAATTAAACAGCAAGCGTTTGTGTGTGTGTGTTTAAAAAAATATAAAAAATTAAAATAACATAAATAAATTAAACAATAAGCAAAAATAAAACAAAATATATATATATATATATATATATATTACATTTTCAGTTTATCGTCACAGAGGAGAGAAAAACCCCAGAAAATTCACATTTAAGAAGCAGGAGTCAGAGAATTTAACATAAAAAAATGACTCAAATTGAATTGATTGATTATCAGAATAGTTAGAGAGGGTAATTAATCTCGTTAGGGCTAGAAGCCTCTCGTTGCTGCAGGCACACAGGGCCGAGCTGGGCTCTCCATCTGCCCCACCAGCCAGCGTTTACCCCCCCCCCCCAGCCACTGGCTTCCCTCCAGCCTCCAAACACTCTGGTCTCACTCCCGTGCCGGGCATGAGCCGAGCTCCATGGAAAAGCAAACAATCGTTTGTTGGCCTGACAGGAAGAACGAGACAGGAGCCAAGAGAAGGTGAGTGTCAAGTGCAAGCAGCGAGGAAAGCATTCAGTGGCTGCTTATTCTGGGCTACAGCTGAAAGATCTGAAAGGGGATACAACCCAGACCACTAAGGTCTATGTAAAAGAGACTTCAGATACAGTATTAGGGGACCACTAAGGTCTATATAAAAGAGACTTCAGATACAGTATTAGGGACCACTAAGGTCTATATAAAGAGACTTCAGATACAGTATTAGGGGACCACTAAGGTCTATATAAAGAGACTTCAGATACAGTATTAGGGACCACTAAGGTCTATATAAAGAGACTTCAGATACAGTATTAGGGGACCACTAAGGTCTATGTAAAAGAGACTTCAGATACAGTATTAGGGACCACTAAGGTCTATATAAAAGAGACTTCAGATACAGTATTAGGGACCACTAAGGTCTATATAAAAGAGACTTCAGATACAGTATTAGGGGACCACTAAGGTCTATATAAAAGAGACTTCAGATACAGTATTAGGGACCACTAAGGTCTATATAAAGAGACTTCAGATCCAGTATTAGGGGACCACTAAGGTCTATATAAAAGAGACTTCAGATACAGTATTAGGGGACCACTAAGGTCTATATAAAAGAGACTTCAGATACAGTATTAGGGGACCACTAAGGTCTATATAAAGAGACTTCAGATACAGTATTAGGGACCACTAAGGTCTATATAAAGAGACTTCAGATCCAGTATTAGGGGACCACTAAGGTCTATATAAAAGAGACTTCAGATACAGTATTAGGGGACCACTAAGGTCTATATAAAAGAGACTTCAGATACAGTATTAGGGGACCACTAAGGTCTATATAAAAGAGACTTCAGATACAGTATTAGGGACCACTAAGGTCTATATAAAGAGACTTCAGATCCAGTATTAGGGGACCACTAAGGTCTATATAAAAGAGACTTCAGATACAGTATTAGGGGACCACTAAGGTCTATATAAAAGAGACTTCAGATACAGTATTAGGGGACCACTAAGGTCTATATAAAGAGACTTCAGATACAGTATTAGGGACCACTAAGGTCTATATAAAGAGACTTCAGATACAGTATTAGGGGACCACTAAGGTCTATATAAAAGAGACTTCAGATACAGTATTAGGGACCACTAAGGTCTATATAAAGAGACTTCAGATACAGTATTAGGGGACCACTAAGGTCTATTTAAAAGAGACTTCAGATACAGTATTAGGGGACCACTAAGGTCTATATAAAAGAGACTTCAGATACAGTATTAGGGACCACTAAGGTCTATATAAAAGAGACTTCAGATACAGTATTAGGGACCACTAAGGTCTATATAAAAGAGACTTCAGATACAGTATTAGGGGACCACTAAGGTTTATATAAAAGAGACTTCAGATCCAGTATTAGGGGACCACTAAGGTCTATATAAAAGAGACTTCAGATACAGTATTAGGGACCACTAAGGTCTATATAAAGAGACTTCAGATACAGTATTAGGGGACAACAAAGGTCTAAATCCTCGAGCCCACCACTGCCTGGCTGCCTCTGGGTTTGCGTCCTCCACTTCTCTGAACCTCGTGACATAAACAACATACTGCTCTTAATTAGGCTTTTTCCACTGACCTAATTTTTTTAGCTGCGCTGTAAATGATTGCTGAAACTTCATCAACATCCTCAAACAATCTCATTGCACTTCTATCACTGTGAATAAAAACATGTTCCATTAGACGCTGAGGGGGATTAGACACGGGGAGACCTTCATTATCACCTTCTCAGAGTAATCCTTCCAAGATTAGAGCTCCGTGTTAAAAATAGGGCAATCGATGAAGATATCACACCAGGAACAGGGGGGTAACGATACTAGAGCTGCAATGATTAATCGATTAGCCGTCGACTAGTTAATGAATCGCCAATTAATCGGTTTGAGCCATTTTTTTCCAGAATGAAAAGTAAACTCTGATTTTTAAATGAGAATATGTTTCTAGTTTCTTCTCTCCTCTGTCCACACATCTAATGTACTACACATCTAATGTACTACACATCTAATGTAGCTTAGCGTAAATTCTTTCAGGAAGACTTAACTTTTAATTGATGCACTCCTAAATCAAATCAGCCGTTATCCAATTAATCGTCCAGTTTATCATGCTGTATAATAACTTTTGCATATCTGCAACTAGTCTCTCCTGATTGAAATGTAGCTCAGGGTAAATCCTTTCTGGGAGATCTCATTCTTAATCAATGCTCTCTTCCTAACTCGAATCAGCTGTTGGAGGCGTTCACCTTCCTGCTAAACCAATCAGAATCGTACACGGATTTCAAGGGCCAATCACAGAGTCACAACCCCGCTTTTAAAAATCTGTTTCTCCCTTTGCTATCAGCTGTCGTTGCAGGCAAAGCGTGCAACCCTCCACCTCCAGTCATCTACTCCAGCTCCACCTCCTGGGGGTGGGGTGGGGGGTTTGATGGTCTGATGGTTCTCTACCCCTATATACGAACTATTAGTACGAGTCTAATCTCCTTAGACTTTGTACATTTTATTATGCTGTACAATAAACCTTATTTGCATATCTGAAAAACGTCTCTCCTGACTGAAATCCAGTCATCCAGAGAATCATTGACAGATTAAACGACTGTATGAATAATTAGTTGCAGCCCCAAATGATACATAGACCCAGATCGATGTACTGATCCAATGACCATAGATGCAAAGTGAAAACATTGATGCATATCATCTTTATGATACGCCTTTATTTTGAAACTCCCAAGGCAATAATTAAAAGGTCATTAAGGGCTCTATACAAAACAATTGCACTTAAACATTAGAAATGTGTTGGGGCGACCTCTAGCTCACCCAGTAGAGTGTGCGCCCCATGTGGACTGAGGCCTTGGCAGCGGCCCAGGTTCGAATCCAACCTGCGGCCCCCTTTGCTGGGTGTCGTTCATCCTCTCTCTCCCCTTTCCTGTCTCCAAGCTATTCTGTCAATTAAAGGCCATAAAAAGCCCAAAAAATAAACTTAAAGAAAAAAAAAAATTAGAAATGTGGCACTTTTTTGGGGCGCCCGTGTAGCCCCGTTGGTAGAGCGCGCGCCCACATGTAGAGGTTTGTCCTTGACGCCGAGGCCCAGGGTCAGAATCCTACCTGCGGTGATTTCCTGCATGTCTTCCTCCTCTCTCTACCCTAAATCCAAGCTGTCCCAGGGATTAGAGACGGAAATGTACAGTACATCCTTGTACAGTATCCGGGTCAAATTGACCCATTTCAAATTTTAATAAGAAGAAAAATGATACAAAAATGTACATGTTTTCTACCTGAAAATCAACGTCCTTACCTTATTTCCTGTGATAAACATGTATTCCTGACTCAATTCAGAACATTATTCTGGATATGACACTTATGTTGTTTCCATAGTGGATTTTTAACATGAATTATAACCTTATGACAAAAAACTAATCCCACTTCCATTTTTAATTGTGTTCTAGTAGAGACTGATTGCATTCCCTGAACATATGTAAACATACATATTTAATAACATAACATGCTGATAACATATTTCACCCGAGGGATATGAGAGGGACCCGAAAGTGAAGACGACACCAGGGTTAAAAAAAAAAATCCCCAACTCCATTTTTTATTCTTTTAATTAATAGAATTGTGATATCATATTTTAGTTGCTTTTGTGAGTTGTTTTGTTTTGTTTTGCTTTATTTTGTTATAACTCCTTTCACTATTCTGTTCCCTGTATCTCCCTTTATTGTCTGTAAAGCGACCTTGAGTGATGAGAAACTTGTTAAATAAAATGTATAATTATTATTATTATTATTATTATTAGTTGATATACATGAGACTGATTGTTTTAGATGGGCATATGATATTGTTTTTATATCAATCGCATCGTGGCAGACTTTGTGGTATTAGCAAATACAATATATTGCAATGAAACTAGTAATTTACATTCATCAGGAAGCGCAGACCTTAAAATGTCGGTAGATTTTTCTAAAATATGAGTAATTGTGGAAATACTGAGGTATTCAAACCAGTAACTTAGCCTAAATCTTAACATGACACATGATAGTGGGAATGCAAGTCAAAGTGAGAAGTGGAAAGCACACGCATGTACAGTACATGTTCATTGTCTGACACCAACGCCTCAGGATGGATGGCATGAAATGACAATGAGCTTTTCTTCCTTTTCACTTGCTTTAGCATCGTGATAGGCGATAGGCTCCTAAGCACGAGGAGATTTTCTTTTGATTTCAGTTTTCTTGAGGCCCGAAAGAATGAGCGGATTATTACCGGCAGCCCATTAAAGGGGCTTAATGAGACTCAATTAAAGCTGGAATTACCCTCTCATCAAAGAGCAGCTCAACTGTGGACGAGGACAGGGAAATATGACCCCCACACACACATATACACACATATACACACACACACACTATTGGTATACATTACCAATCAGTGCAATGTAAATGAAGACTCTGCATTGTATTGTTTGCCATGGGGAAGATTCACTAAATACCCACAGTGATAAATCTGCACAGCAAACATCTTAGAACACACACACACACACACACACACACACACACAGGCAGTTGGTAAGGGCTTCTCATGCACGCACACAGTTGATAAGGGCTTTAACAGCTCGGCTCTACTCAGTCTATTTAATGAGGAGGATTCACATGCTGCCTCGGCGCTGGCTAAACAATGGAGAAAAGACTCCTTTCACAGATGAGCCACAAAACCTGCAAATCTCTATAGCCAGGCCGATGTTTTTTAATCTTTGTGTGTGTGTGTGTGTGTGTGTGTGTGTGTGGAAAAGTGTAGTGCTTGGTAGTGCTCGTTGATTAAGGCCATCTCCCAGTGAGAGTGTAAGCAACGTTCAGGTGATTTTTTGCCCCAAAAACTAAATCTCCTACCTGTTGAACAGGTTGTTTCTGGACACCATGCGCAGAAAGCCCGTGGGATCAGTGACGGAGTTAAGCTTGTTGTTGAGCTCCTCAAATTGTTGGTCCAACAAATCTCCCGCCTCGCTCTCCGTCTCGCTGCTCGAACACCCTCTGAGAGAGAGAGAGAGACAAAGAGATGGAAATGAGGGAAAGACATGTTGGCAAGAAAAAGACACTTCTGCAAAGTAGACAATGCAGAGACTTACATTGTTCTTCTGCGGATAAGTCAACTACACACATTGTTCAACGCACACACACACACACACACACTTGGCCTGATTTTCCCAGGCTTGGTCCAACACCCTGATGATAAGCAGAGTTAAATCCTTTATTTTAATGCTGCTGATGCTGATCCAGGCAGTGGGGTCTCAACCCACTCTCCCGCCCCATCCACCCACATCATGCCTGAACCTCTCCTCTGATACACCCACATCATGCCTGAACCTCTCCTCTGATACACCCACATCACTGAACCTCTCCTCTGATACACCCACATCATGCCTGAACCTCTCCTCTGATACACCCACATCATGCCTGAACCTCTCCTCTGATACACCCACATCACGCCTGAACCTCTCCTCTGATACACCCACATCACGCCTGAACCTCTCCTCTGATACACCCACATCATGCCTGAACCTCTCCTCTGATACACCCACATCACGCCTGAACCTCTCCTCTGATACACCCACATCACGCCTGAACCTCTCCTCTGATACACCCACATCACGCCTGAACCTCTCCTCTGATACACCCACATCATGCAACTCTTAGGTCAGCTTCTTGCTCTCACGGCCGGTCGCTGAGTGGAAAGATGCACCATGGGACCTCTTATCGTCTCATGCTCTCGGCGCCACCACTTCATCTACTGTAACTCCTTGCAGAATGTGTCTCATTCCACATTCGTTCTTCTGGGGAGCTAGGCCTGGGCGATATGTAGAAAATCAAATATCAAAATATTTTTAACCAGGCAAATTACATGCTTACCATTCCAATATGCATCTTGCATACTACTTTTCACTATTACTTTTTGTACTTTACATCCCACTCCATGTGAACGTGTCTGGATATTATTTGTATTTTTGTATATTATGTTATGCGCCTCTATGTACATTCTTGTCTCTATTTTAGAGGATTATACTACTGCATGTCTATTCTTTGAATGCGTAGAGAGTTAACACATAGCAAAGTCAAATTCCTAGTGTATACTTAGCCAATAAATCTGATTCTGAAGAACAGTCTGGAAAATTCAGAGAAGTACTTCGCTTTGCTGTAACGCAGCCTGTTAAACTAAGTATAAGAGAATACTTGTGTCATATCATGATAATACAATATCCAAAATCTTAGACGATATCTAGTCTCATACAACGACATACTATCGATTGATATTGATATATTGGCCGGCGCTATGGGGAGAATATACTGACAAAGCTAAGTCTACAATGCCGTTTTAAAAAGATGATTACTATTGTGACGAAGGACGACCTCTGCAGGCAGGTAAAACTGGCTGCTGAAAATCAGCCAATCAGGAGCGGTACTGCGCGCTGCTGCTCGCCGAAGAAGACAGCTTAAGTTTCTGTTTCGGGTAAAGTTTGGAAGAGAGCTGGCGTCGAAAGACTGTGCAGATATATATATATATAGATAAAATAATACAGTGTTGCTGTAATTATCGCTAAGTTCTTATATTGTGTGCGTGCAACTACTAGTAAGTAATACTGATGTTGTTACTCGTTTCTTACCTGTGTCTTAGTGTGTTTATTGCACGGCAATAATGTTGCAGCACGTTGCTGTTTGTATCATGGCGGAGCCTCATACAGCCTGTGTGTTTGTTTAGAACGCTGCATATTAAGGGAGGTGTTGCATTGCAAGCCTTACATTTTCTATTGAACTCTTTATGTTCTCACACAATGTGTAACGTTTGTTAAGGAGGAATTCTGCAGCTCATAATTAGGTGTTAAGCTGAATTTAGCATGCTATGTATGGTTGCAGCTATGGGTAGCAAATTAAGCTTTAAGGTATATAGTGTACTATTGCATTTCTAAGTTTTGCATTTAGTAATAAGCCTTTATTGTGACATTATAATTTAACATCTTGATTGTGTTTGTTTATTATACTTGCTAGGCATATACTATATAATCTACATTTACTGATGTATGCTTGTATTTCTGTTTCAGAACCACACACATTCAAACCATCCTTTATTACAATAAAACGCCTAAAAGGAACACCTTGTCTGCATTCTAATCGATGCCCCCTGGTGGCCACACCTTCTAAATACCAGCAAATATA
>CM057241.1:2077750-2173407 GCA_029931835.1 Etheostoma nigrum | reverse complement strand
GGGACCACTAAGGTCTATATAAAAGAGACTTCAGATACAGTATTAGGGGACCACTAAGGTCTATATAAAAGAGACTTCAGATACAGTATTAGGGACCACTAAGGTCTATATAAAAGAGACTTCAGATACAGTATTAGGGACCACTAAGGTCTATATAAAAGAGACTTCAGATACAGTATTAGGGGACCACTAAGGTCTATATAAAAGAGACTTCAGATACAGTATTAGGGGACCACTAAGGTCTATATAAAAGAGACTTCAGATACAGTATTAGGGGACCACTAAGGTCTATATAAAAGAGACTTCAGATACAGTATTAGGGGACCACTAAGGTCTATATAAAAGAGACTTCAGATACAGTATTAGGGGACCACTAAGGTCTATATAAAAGAGACTTCAGATACAGTATTAGGGGACCACTAAGGTCTATATAAAAGAGACTTCAGATACAGTATTAGGGACCACTAAGGTCTATATAAAAGAGACTTCAGATACAGTATTAGGGGACCACTAAGGTCTATATAAAAGAGACTTCAGATACAGTATTAGGGACCACTAAGGTCTATATAAAGAGACTTCAGATACAGTATTAGGGGACCACTAAGGTCTATATAAAAGAGACTTCAGATACAGTATTAGGGGACCACTAAGGTCTATATAAAAGAGACTTCAGATACAGTATTAGGGACCACTAAGGTCTATATAAAAGAGACTTCAGATACAGGATTAGGGGACCACTAAGGTCTATATAAAAGAGACTTCAGATACAGTATTAGGGACCACTAAGGTCTATATAAAGAGACTTCAGATACAGTATTAGGGACCACTAAGGTCTATATAAAAGAGTCTTCAGATACAGTATTAGGGGACCACTAAGGTCTATATAAAGAGACTTCAGATACAGGATTAGGGACCACTAAGGTCTATATAAAAGAGACTTCAGATACAGTATTAGGGGACCACTAAGGTCTATATAAAAGAGACTTCAGATACAGTATTAGGGACCACTAAGGTCTATATAAAAGAGACTTCAGATACAGTATTAGGGGACCACTAAGGTCTATATAAAAGAGACTTCAGATACAGTATTAGGGGACCACTAAGGTCTATATAAAAGAGACTTCAGATACAGTATTAGGGACCACTAAGGTCTATATAAAGAGACTTCAGATACAGTATTAGGGACCACTAAGGTCTATATAAAGAGACTTTAGATACAGTATTAGGGGACCACTAAGGTCTACATAAAAGAGACTTCAGATACAGTATTATGGACCACTAAGGTCTATATAAAAGAGACTTCAGATACAGTATTAGGGGACCACTAAGGTCTATATAAAGAGACTTCAGATACAGTATTAGGGACCACTAAGGTCTATATAAAGAGACTTCAGATACAGTATTAGGGGACCACTAAGGTCTATATAAAAGAGACTTCAGATACAGTATTAGGGGACCACTAAGGTCTATATAAAAGAGACTTCAGATACAGTATTAGGGGACCACTAAGGTCTATATAAAAGAGACTTCAGATACAGTATTAGGGGACCACTAAGGTCTATATAAAAGAGACTTCAGATACAGTATTAGGGGACCACTAAGGTCTATATAAAAGAGACTTCAGATACAGTATTAGGGACCACTAAGGTCTATATAAAAGAGACTTCAGATACAGTATTAGGGACCACTAAGGTCTATATAAAAGAGACTTCAGATACAGTATTAGGGGACCACTAAGGTCTATATAAAAGAGACTTCAGATACAGTATTAGGGGACCACTAAGGTCTATATAAAAGAGACTTCAGATACAGTATTAGGGGACCACTAAGGTCTATATAAACCATAAAAACACCATGTCGTGGGACCTTTAAATACCTGATCAGTTCTCCAAATTGTTTTCCGTTGGTTGACTAATTCATTAATCATTTGTTTCAGCACTGAGAAGACAAAAAACCCAGCCAGATGTGATCGTGTGTGATGTAGTGGTAGTGTCCGAAGCGTGTGTGTCCTCTGTATTGAGGACAGACTGCTTTTTAATGACTGGGTCCTACATAAGAGAAACAAACAGGCAACTATGATGCTAATCATCAAAAAGATGACTCTTAGTGTGACCCCCCCTCCCCCTCCCCCTCCCCCCACCCACACCCACACCCACACCCACACACACACACACAGCTGTCTAATTAAAAGGCAGTGCAGAGGGAAGGTGAGGAGGACCATGCACCAGTGTTTCCTTTAACGAGCTGGGCTCCGCCTGCAACAGGAGCGAGCTGGCAGGAAGAGGACTGCACACCGGAAGGGGGGTGGGGGGGTGGGGGGAGGGCAGATAAAAGGCTACGGGAGGGATTGCGTTTGAAGGATGAGAGAGAGAGAGAAAGCTGGAGACATCCCGGGGCGAGGACGTCCTCAGATCTGAATTCACCTGCGGGGATGCGTGTTGACAGGAAGGGAAACATCTCGACTGTTCTCAGAGGCAGAACTGAGAGGCCTGAACCATGCTGTCCACAAGTGCACGTTGTTGCTGTGTGTGTGTGTGTGTGTGTGTGTGTGTGTGTGTGTGTGTGTGTGTGTGTGTGTGTGTGTGTGTGCGTGTGTGTGTGTGTGTGTGTGTGCGTGTGCACAGAAACATGTACAGTACGAGCATTAGGGGTGGGGGCGGCGGAGTTGGATTCATGTATGTACGCTTGTTCCAATGTTTTAGATGTTTTTTGGGTCACTTTTCAGCATTTAAAAAAATTATGTTTTTATTGATTTTTTTCCTGTGTTTTTGTATTTTTTTCAACATTTGTCATTTTTTGTAAACGGGTTATATTTGACCCTCGAGTCGTCTTCAACTTTGTGTTTTCTGGGCTGAAATTTTCAACATTTTCTTGTTCTTTTCCGACACTTTTCTCAACGTTTTTGTCAATTTTATTCCTATTTTTTGTCACTTTTTTGACGTTTTTTTAAATTATGCTTTAGTCAATTTTTTGTAACTTTTTTTTTGTAACTTTTTCCCGATTTTTTTGTCACTTTTTCAGTGTTTTTGTTGATTTGTTTTCCTGCGTTTTTGTATTGAGTTGGATTCATGTATGTATCATGAAGTATGTATTCTTTTAAACAGTGCAGATGGAGAGGAAAGGGCGGAGAGATTTAAACCCATGTTACTGCAAAGGACTCAGCCGACATGGGGCGATACAGCATCTTTTATTATATATGTGTTATTATTTATTATATATTGTCTGCTTGATGCTTTCCAATCTTTTTAGATGAAACAGATGTTGACTAAGTTTCCTTTTGGGGATTTGAAATTGGGAAAAATCAGAAGTTGGGAAAAAAGGTTATAAATTGCAATATACTGTATATAATGTAGAATATTGCATGCAATATGTTTAAAATCGCAATAATATCGTATCGTGGCTTAAGTATCGTGATGATATTATATCGGGAGGCGTCTGGTGATTCCCACCCCCGCACCCCCCCAAGCGAACACTCAATGAAAAATCGCAACACAAATAGAATCAGAACCAAAGCCCTAATGTGCATGTGTGCATAAATAAGGGGCGATAAGGGGGGAATATGGAGGAGGCATGCAGGGGGGATGTGGGCGGTACAGGCTGGGGGCGGGGGATGGATATGATGAAATATTCTGGTTTTATGGCTGCATGCTCCATTCTCTCCCCCCCGCGCTCGGTGTTTGCACACAGATATAGATCCTGTGGGAGCCGCCGTTAGATCAGCCGAACGACTTCCTCTCCGCCTGATTTGACGTTTTTACCTTCTGCTTTTTTAAGCAGGCACATGCTGTGTGCTCTGCCAAGTGGGAGCAGGTACAGCTGTGCCTGATTGCTCACACACACACACACGCACACACACACACACACACACACACACAGTCTTGTCTCACTATCTTTATGGGGACAAGTCATTGACATAATGCATTCCCTAGCCCCTAACCCTAACCATAACCTAATTCTAACCCTGATCCTAAAACCAAGTCTTAACCCTCAAACAGCCCTTTAACGTTATGGGGACCAGCATTTTGTCCCCACAAAGCTGTCAGGACCCCATAAGTATACTGTATTTCCAAATTTTGGTCCCCACAAATGTAGTTAAACATGGTACACACACACACACACACACACACACACACACACACACTGTGGACTCGGCGGCCCACTGTGGCTGATAACACCAGAACAGGCCGAGCTGCATTCCACTTTCCCCCCTCTGGAGCCAAATTACCCTTCCAACTTTGAAAATATTATTCATAAAAAGTCATAACTCTGTTGTTTCTTGAATCACAAATCCATGTTTACATGCACAGCGATATTTCAGTATTATTCCGACATATGACAGTATTCAGAATTTGATACAGGTCACGTAAAAAACTGCATATTCCGTTTTTTCGGCTATTCATAATGAAGCTTTTTTTTCTCCTCAAATTTATCGTTTTGAGATTGTGAAATGTGAGATATGTCGGATATTATTCAGGTTTTAGAAGCATTTTTTTTTTTGGACATGTATACAGCGTACCTTACCGGTCAGCTCTGTGCGTTGCTATGGTTACTGTACACGATCCAACCAATGAGCCGACAGTTTGCAGCGCAGAGATGCACGGCCAGAAGAAAAGAAAAGAGAAGAGAAAAACAGCTACTTTTATAATAATTATCAAAGACTTGGATATCAAAGGGTTTCTGGATATGAGCCGGTCTTTTCTAGAAGCCGGTTGAAGGAATGGATCACGCGCTCCAACAAGTCCTCCAAAAATCCTACTGTACACGGCTGCATGTAAACGGGAATATTAACGTGCATTAGCCGTGTAACCAGCTCAGTCAGAATACTGGGTTTTTCAAAATAAGAGCAAAAACAGGAAAATGATGCTCATGTAGAGGTAGGCACCCAACAGGTAGTGTATTCTTATTTTGGAAAGCTTTCTTATGAGATTTCTTCTTGAAGGTCCTTAGTTTCTTACAGTGGCTTGAGAAGGTTTAACCCCCCCCTCCTCCCAGGCTAAAGTTGATTAAAAAGTGGAATAAAAAAAACATCTTTTGGAAGTTCATCTTAATGCCTAAACTCAAAAAATTCAGGAAAATCCGACCTTTAAGGACACCAGTTTTCATTGTGAATGGACAATGTATCATAAATAAATAAATGTTCTTCATCAAAATACAGGGGCATAAATATACTTTTTATATCACTTTTTTGATGTTTTTTAAATTATGTTTTAGTCAATTTTTTAACAATTCTTTTGTTGCTTTTTCCGATTTTTTTGGTCACTTTTTCAGAGTTTAAAAAAAGAAATTTGTTGATTTTTTTTCCTGCATTTTGGTATTTTTTTCAACATCTGTCACTTTTATCAATGTTCTTTTGTCATAGTTCTGATACAGAAAGATTTTGTAAACGGGTTATATTTGACTTTGTGTTTTCTGGGTTGAAATTTCAACATTTTGTTGTTCTTTTTCTACACTTTTTGTCATTTTGGTCAATTTTATTCAAAATTTTTTTCAAAGTTTTTTAAAATTATTTTTCAGTCAATTTTGTAACAATCTTTTTGACACTTGTTCCAATGTTTTAGATGTTTTTTGGGTCACTTTTCAGTAAAAAAAAATAATGTTTTTATTGATTTTATTCCTGTGTTTTTGTATTTTTTTCAACATTTGTCATTTTTTGGAAACGGGTTAAACGTGTCGTCTTCAACTTTGTGTTTTCTGGGCTGAAATTTCAACATTTTGTTCTTTTGCTACACTTTTCTCAACGTTTTTGTCAATTTTATTCCTATTTTTTGTCACTTTGTTGACGTTTTTTTAAATTATGCTTTAGTCAATTTTTTGTAACTTTTTTTTGTTACTTTTTCCGATTTTTTTGTCACTTTTTCAGTGTTTTTGTTGATTTTTTTTCCTGTGTTTTTTTTATCTTTTTCAACATTTGTCACTTTTATCAACGCTCTCTTGTCACAGTCCTGATAAAGTTCAGTTTGTAAACGGGTCCCATTTGACCCGAGAACAACAGGAGGGTTAACAGTGATGAGCTACCAGTGTCTCCACGTGTGTCTCCACGTGTTTGTCCACGTGTGTCTCCCATGTGTCTCTCCCACGTGGGACCTGCAGCCAGCAGCTAAATGACGCCAGAGGAATAATTCCTTCAGCCTTCAGAGGACATGTCCACAAAGGATTGATTGTCACTTAAGGTCAGGCTATGGTGAGGAACATGGTGACAGCTACTGGGCTGTCTGTCAGACTGTCTCCTGCACGCACGCACACACACACACACACACACACACACACACACCCATGAAGCAGAACATGAACTAAGATTTGTCATTTTTCGTGCTGTATGACTTACTTCCAAGAAACATCTGAGCACGTTTTTTCTAGACACGAGATTTAAAGGGGTATGTTTGCATGACTCTTTGTGGTGAAACTCGTTAAAGTGCCCATATTATAAATTAAAAAACAAACACTTTTTTCTGGGATTTGGGGGGTTATTCTGTGTCTCTGGTGCTTCCACACGCATACACACTTGGAAAAAAACATCCTGGGTGTTTTGAGTGAGATCTGGTTTCTGAATGTCTTCTGATCCGGTTTCTGAATGTCCTCTGATCCGGTTTCTGAATGTCCTCTGAATGTCCTCTGATCCGGGTTCTGAATGTCCTCTGATCCGGTTTCTGAATGTCCTCTGATCCGGTTTCTGAATGTCCTCTGATCCGGTTTCTGAATGTCCTCTGAATGTCCTCTGATCCGGGTTCTGAATGTCCTCTGATCCGGTTTCTGAATGTCCTCTGATCCGGTTTCTGAATGTCCTCTGTCTTCAGTCTCCGGGTGAGCTGTCCAACATCCGCACGGCTTTCTACGTCACTAGAGACGAGGTGGCTAACCGTAGCATGCTAGCTCGTTCTCAATGGAAAACACTGCTACAACAGCCACTAGTGGACCAGAATCTCCAAAAGAACTACTTCCTGTCCCTGTTCTACTTCCTGTCCCTGTTGTGTCCCTGGTCTAGAAGAAGTCTCCCAGCTGATCCTGTCTTGGACTGACCAAAGCTGGAGAAAGAGTTATCAGCTGATGGATCTTACCGAGCTACTGAGCATGTGCAGCTCCCAACAAAGATAGGATAGAAGGGAGATGTCTCACTCTGGAGATAAAACTAGAGAGATGTCTCACTCTGGAGATAAAACTAGAGAGATGTCTCACTCTGGAGATAAAACTAGAGAGATGTCTCACTCTGGAGATAAAACTAGAGAGATGTCTCACTCTGGAGATAAAACTAGTGAGATGTCTCACTCTGGAGATAAAAAGTGAGATGTCTCACTCTGGAGATAAAACTAGTGAGATGTCTCACTCTGGAGATAAAACTAGTGAGATGTCTCACTCTGGAGATAAAACTAGTGAGATGTCTCACTCTGGAGATAAAAAGTGAGATGTCTCACTCTGGAGATAAAACTAGTGAGATGTCTCACTCTGGAGATAAAACTAGTGAGATGTCTCACTCTGGAGATAAAAAGTGAGATGTCTCACTCTGGAGATAAAACTAGTGAGATGTCTCACTCTGGAGATAAAACTAGTGATGTCTCACTCTGGAGATAAAACAGAGACCTAAACCCACAGGGTGAAAACAGGATCTGCAGCAATGTGCAGTACAACAAAAATATGGAGTCAACCTCAAGATACAGTTATGAACCTGAAGATGAGCAGAATATGGTTGCTTTAAATCACGATTAGTGGACTAAGAACAACTAAAGGTGCAGACGAGCCGCAGAGCAGGCAACGCTCAGGCTGGAGAAAAGAACATTCTCGTTTGTGTTGTCTGAGCTGTGGTGCCAGAGAATGGAGGATCATTTGTGGTTACTCCAGGGACCCTAAATGTATGTGTGTGTGTGTGTGTGTGTGTGTGTGTGTGTGTGTGTGTGTGTGTGTGTGTGTGTGTGTGTGTGTGTGTGTGTGTGTGTGTGTGTGTGTGTGTGTATTGTGAGAGTTTCTGGCAAATCGGCAGCCGGCAGAGGAAGAAACACAAAAGGCTCCGAATGAAATTGGATCTGACAGTTTCCATTGGTGTTGGTGGAAAATTTGACTGTTCCCTTCAAGTGGTGTGTGTGTGTGTGTGTGTGTGTGTGTGTGTGTGTGCACCCCCTCTCTGACAATACGCTAGACAAAACAAGGGTTACACAAATGGAAAAATGTTAATGAGGAGAAGAGACGCTGGAAGCAGGAAGATGATCCTTTACGTTATTAAGTAAAAGTACTAATACCTAGTACCACAGTGTAAATATATAGCACTAAATGTACTAATACCTAGTACCACAGTGTAAATATATAGCACTAAATGTACTAATACCTAGTACCACAGTGTAAATATATAGCACTAAATGTACTAATACCTAGTACCACAGTGTAAATATTTAGCAGTAAATGTACTAATACCACAGTGTAAATATATAGCAGTAAATGTACTAATAGCAAGTACCACAGTGTAAATATATAGCAGTAAAAGTACTAATGCCAGATATAGCATGCACCCCCCCCCCCGCATCTGAGAGCCATCACCAGGAAGCCGGCAGTCGGTCCAAGGACTCACGAGTCCAGGGGTATTCAAGGGCGATTTGGAGGGACAGGGACGGGAGGACATGTCCCCGGCGGCCCATACAGCTGGACAAATCAGGCCTGACACACACATAGTCCAACGCTGTCAGTGGTACGGGGGGAACTCAATTTCTTAAGTGGCAGAGGAGAGGAATGACTAGAGGAGAGAGGAGAGAAAAGGAGGGGTAGCAAGAGAGGAAAGGGCAATAGAGGAAAGTAAGAAGTGGAGAGAGGGGAGGAAACAACGCAGGGAGGGGAGAGACAAGAGGAGACGAGAATAAAGGAAAGTAAAGGAAAGGAAAGTCCCTTTTTTGGACCATTTCAAAGATGAAACACAATCACAAAATCAAAAATATGTCAAGGGAAAAAAAACTGAATACAAAGAATAAACAAAACAAGACCTGTCACACTAATTAAAATGTAAGGAGAGGAGACAAGAGAAGAGTGGACAAGAGAGAAAAGGAAAGGAAAGGAGACAAGAGAGGAGACAAGGAGAGGAGAGGAGACAAGGAGAGGAGAGGAGACGAGAGGAGAACATAGAGGAGCAGAGGCTAGGAGAGGAAAGGAGAGGAGAGGAGAACATATGGGAGCAGAGGAGAGGAGACGAGAAGAGACGAGAGGAGAACATAGGGGAGCAGAGGCTAGGAGAGGAGAGGAGACGAGGAGAGGAGAGGAGAGAAGGAGAGGAGAGGAGACGAGGAGAGGAGGAGACGAGAGGAGATGAGCAGTCTCAGGTTCAGGTCTCAGGACGCAGATCGATACGAGCTAGCCGGAGCAGCAGAGAGACAATGAGAGAAATGAAGAGAGACAACTCCTCTCTTTCAGAGAGGAGCGCTCCTCTATGCATCGGCAGCAGAAAGGGACGCATTCCAAACGGCTTCACAGCCAATCACACCGGTGTGAAATGGAAGGACGCATGGCTGCGTTCAGCTGCTCTGCTCCTGAGGGCGTCAGGAACCACTTCCAACTTGCAAGCGTTTCAAAAAATTTTAATTTTTTTTTTTTTTTATTAGAATCGATTGGAAACTTATGTTTCGGATCCAATCGTGGGAGGTTTTGGTTTCCGTAGCGACCACTGTACTTCCAGGCCCCATGGTTCCTAGGGGCCACGCCGGACTAATCCCTGCTGGCGGAGAGCACTGGTCCCCCTGATAAAGACTAAAAAGAGGCTCTTGCTACTGGGCTGTAAGATCACCGCCATAAACACATTAACACACACACACACACACATATATAGACAGACGTACAGAAAGACAGACAGACACAGACACACACACACACAGACAGACATGCACGCACACACACACACTGACAGACACACACACACACACACACACGCACAAAACCTCCCACTGCGACAGAGATTTAGGACCATGAGGATGGTAAGCTCCCTTAGTGCAGCATGATGGAATCCAAATCCCAGCAACATTCCTTTCCATGTCCCATGTAAGACAAATGTGTCCCAATTTTCAATGTGTCTGTGTGTGTGTGTGTGTGTGTGTGTGTGTGTGTGTGTGTGTAAAGGCAGAAGGATCAAAACCAGAATCGCCTTATTAGTTTCCTTAAGTCCCAACTTTCCCAGGCCGGTGCAGCAGAGCTCCTCTGATGCACGCAGACAGCCAGAGAAGGAAGATGGCCGCTTGGTTATTTTTGATGTTTTTAAAGTTTTTAAATGCTATTTATGTTATTATAAATGTTACTTTTGACTGGTGCTGAGAGAGTGCAAAAGGCATATTGTATTTCATTGCTGTGGTGCATTTGACAATAAAATCCCTCTGCACACAATAGGACAGCGCTCCAACCAATCAGAGCAACGCTGGCCGATAGATTCAACTTTTGCCGTATCCAATCGGTAAAACTTCAAAATTCCTCTTTAAGAATGATTTAAGTGCTTAACTC
This sequence comes from Etheostoma nigrum, assembly GCA_029931835.1. Taxonomy (NCBI): domain Eukaryota; kingdom Metazoa; phylum Chordata; class Actinopteri; order Perciformes; family Percidae; genus Etheostoma; species Etheostoma nigrum. The sequence goes on along the minus strand of CM057241.1, from coordinate 2,162,949 downwards.
CAAGTCTTTCAGAGTCGCGGAAGACTCTTTTTGACCCTCTCTGGGAGACTGGTCAGTCCAGTCAGCCGTCGGGTTGGTGTGTCAGGGAAGAACAGCAAATTGTCTTTGAAGGCCTGTTTTCCAGGAGACGCCGGGCCACCTGCCAGGGGTGCCACCTGTCAGGGGGGCCTCCAGCCCCGAGAACAGGCTGCAGGACTCTGATTGACAGCGAGGGTAAATAGTTGCTAGCAGGAGCCCTGATTGTATCTCTCGCCGCTGGCAGAGCAGACGCCAGAGTGGAAGTGTGATTGGCTTTTCTTACAGCCCTTCAGCCACAAATGAAGTTAGCATCTCAAGACGCACCACCTGAGATGCACGTTGCTCAGAGCTGCCCGCCAAAAACTCTCTCGGCTACTTCAACAAACGGATGAAGATACATGGAGGGATGCAGAGCTGGAAAGACACAGAGCGGGGCCGTGATGGGAGAAGTATTCAGATCTTTACTTAAAGCTCCCATATGGGGACACTGAAACTTAACACTAATTTAATAGTGTTACCTAAAAAAAAAAAGAGTTGGGTTGATTTTCCCACCCTTTTCTGAGGTCCTTTGTTCCACCCACCCACACACACAAAGAGCGAGGAGTGTCAGCTGACTCAAAGCAGAAGCATAAGCACCAATCCAACTCTATTTCCAGCAGTCGAGAGCGAGGCCGATGGGGAAAAAAACACCAGTGTGGCCTCATTTGGATTGTGGAGGATTGTGGAAAGGGGTGGAAATGAGAAAAAGGAAAGATGGGAAGGAGGAGGGGGGGGGGGGGGGGGGGTCCTACAGCTGAGCCAACATCAACAACTATTACATGACTCATCCCACATCTGCAGCCGCGGAGGGATGGGGCCTGGCCTACGGCGGACTGGAACCAGAGCCTAGGTCCGCTGGACACTAAGGGAAGTCTCACGGACTGCTGATGTAACACTTCTGGTTATTACACACACCTGTCCAACACACACCTGTCCAACAAGGCTCCCACAACGCATTACTCATACACCTGTCCAACACACACCTGTCACTGATCAGACGTCCCAAAAAATTCGGGACAGTCCCGAAATCCCAGCAGTGTTCCCAAATCCCGAATCCTGCCCTATTGTCCCGAAAATTAGTGCAAAGTCTCAAGAGCAGACTCTCAAGTAGTCAAAGTCAAACAGAACATTAAAAACCGTTCATGGTGATTGAGTCGTCCCGCAGCCAGCTGCAGACCCGATGAACACGTGGCTAAAAAAACAAAAACGTCTCTGCAGGAACGGGGCGGACTGGGTAGGGAATTACCTCTGGATCACTGCAATTTCACGTATGTATGTCGGGAGGATTTTGTCAGGCGCCCCTCGCTCTGAATCGGTTTGTTGTCTGTTTTCTTTGTCTGTACGTCACTGGATCCTGTTGCCAAGCAACCTGGGGGGGGGCGTGGTCTCCATTCATTCATCCACACTCTCACCTGTTCCTGTTCAGCGTAATCACCACACACCCACCTGTGTCTCATCCCCACCTGCTTTTACACCGTGACCTGACATCCGGTCCCTGTCGGATCCTTAGTCACTATCTCATGTGTTTGGCGTCTCCATCGGACTTTTTGCTCCTCCGTCATAGATTCCTCCAACGGATCATCATCATTCATACTCACCTTCGGATCTCCACTACCCACGTCCCCACAGTTCGGATTCCTCTTCACTTCCCAGCCGTCTCACAGCATCCTCCCGTTGCACATTGTCTTGTCATCTGGCTCACGGACTGTCACCAATAAACTCTCGTTGCTATTCACTCTTTGTGAATGTCTGCGTTTGGGTTCTTCTGCCAACCGGGTCTGAGGTTTGTGTATTTCACACTGGGGGAGTCAGACGGAGTTCTGACATTCATGTAGTAAACAATATTACCCATTTCCATCTGGTCACCCTATGGGTACCACACACATGCAACCTGCTATAATGACACGCCGACCCACACTGGGCATCCTTTGTGTGCAATGTGCTATGTTCGAAGTACCTGAGTGTGTGAACATGGTACGCAATAAACAAACACCAAACTCATCATCTCTGGGAATGTGAGAATCCAACGCAGCGTTGACAATAACCATAGAGTGATTTCATTCTGGTACATCTCTTCAGACCTGCAGGCGGACGTGCGCACACACACACACACACACACACACACACATAAACTGCACACACCCGCAAAGACAACAATCAAGAGGTCCCTTTTGTCTGCTCAACGCTGATGAAAAGCTACCCACTGCGAACTTCAATCACATTGGAAAATGAGTTGGAGACGAGCTGTTACCCTGACAGTGTCATTAAGCCTGTCAGTCAGTCCCCTGGAGAGTGTGTGTGTGTGTGTGTGTGGGGGGGGGAGGGAGGGAGGGGGGAGGAAAACGGCATCGCCCTTCCTCAACGTCCCGCGTCGCCCTGAACTAGACCCCGGAGGTACCAGGCGCCCCTCCAGAGCTGGAGCCATGCTTGACACCAGCATAATGAAGCTGTATGATTATAACTTCTGCTCTGTATGTCCATAAACACCCCCCCCACCCCCCCCCATAACCCCCTTACCCCCACCCCTCACCCCCATCCCTCACCCCTCCCCAAATGTCAAACATTCAGACAAAGGAATCCTGCATATTCTAATGGTGTCCAGGGTAGGTGATAACACTCTCATCTGAGAAATGATAGCTGGATTCCCATCATATATGTTCCCAAGCATTAAAATCCATGCGGTGCGCACACACACACACACACACACACACACACACACACACACACGGACAGACACACACACACGGACAGACACAAACAATACATAGCAGGATAAGCCTGGCGTGCTGTCAGAGGCTGGTGTGTGATTGGCCTCTGTGGAGCGACTGCTCCTCTCATCATTAACTCTTCAGAGGATCACAGCGCTCTAATCACGCTAAGCCTTTCTGGATGGCGATGAATTTAAAAACGTGCCCATGAACATATTCACGGGTGCCCAACTCATTACACAAACACACACACACACACACACACACACACACACAACACACACACACACACACACACACACAAAACGTATTACACACAAGCAGCGATGTGCGGCCTGTTGGAGCCAGTGTGACACCCAACATGGACCAATTATGGACATTTTGTAGGAAGATTATTAGAATCTCAGAATCATTTCTGTCGTCAAGGTTGAATTTCCACAGAGTTTACCTCACTTTTATCATGTGACACGTCATCATTAACTCCAATCCCCAAAAGATGATGAACCCTATGGGCCAAGAGAAACTGAATTTGAATCATTTATATTGTAATATAACTAATTACTCTGAAATGACAGTAACTAGTAATCTATAATGTACTGTTCATTCACACAAACGCATTAGGATCACCTTCAACTAAGGGTATTTTGGGTGTGTAGCAGGTAAAAACACATAAAAGACACAAATGCATACGTGGTATATACATGAAGGGGGGGGCCTGAACAACAGTTAAAACTGGAACACAACAGTATGAGTACAAATAAGTACAGGGTGCATGGGGGGCAGCCTTGAAGTAGCCTACATGCATATTAGGCACCTCTAAAGTGAAGGTTGCTGGTTCGAATCCAGGTCGTTCCGGGTCTTTCTGTGTGGAGTTGGCATGTTCTCCCTGTGTTTGCGTTGGTTTCCTCCACCATACCGACATGCATGCTGGGTAACTAGGACTACATTTTTTACAGTGTTCGCCGACTACTAATAAGGCAGCAATCTACTAATTATCTGAAAATGTTGACACAATATCAACAACAACAACCATCGTCCACAACATCCATTACATTACCCTCCACTCTGTCAATGTCTCCGATGTGTGTGTGTGTGTGTGTCTGAGTGTCTGAGTGCGTGTGTGTGCTTTTCTATTTAAACTATGTGTGTTTCTGGAGTATAAACCGTGTGTGTGTGTGTGTGTGTGTGTGTGTCTGTATCTGTGTCTGTGTGTGTGTCCGATGTGTGTGTATGTCTGCGTCTGTCTGAGTGTGTGTGTGTCTCAGTGCGTGTGTGTGCTTTTCTATGTAAACTATGTGTGTAACTGTGTGTGTTATGTGTATAAACAGTGTGTATCTGTGTGTGTGTGTGCGTGCGTGTGTGTGTATCTGTGTGTGTGTGCGTGCGTGCGTGTGTATCTGTGTGTGTGTGTGCGTGCGTGCGTGTGTCTGAGTGCTTTTCTATGTAAACTATGTGTGTTTCTGTGTATAAACCATGTGTGTGTGTGTGTAACTGTGTATCTATATGTGTGTGTTATGTGTATAAACAGTGTGTGTGTATCTGTGTGTGCGTGTGTGTGTGTATCTGTGTGTGTGTGTATGTGCGTGTGCGTGTGTGCGTGTGCGTGTGCGTGTGCGTGTGCGTGTGTATCTGTGTGTGTGTGTATGTGTGTGTGGCACCAACCTGTGATGGCCACACTTTGCCCCGGGCCCCAGTCCACCGACTGCAGTATAATCAGCTGACAGCAGAAAGAACCCCTAACTTCTAAAACCTGAGCCCGGCTCCTCTGAACCATCATAGCAGCCGTTACCTCGGGCTCCTCTGCTCAATAATTTACAACCCTGGTTCCACTCGGTCCCTTTCTCCATTCAGGACCTCTTTTTCCCCTGAGCTGGATGTGTAAGCCAGCTGAGGTCCATCTCTCTGTCTCCATGGTTACTTAGAGACCGCACTGTGTGCGCCGCAAGGTCAAGTATAAGCAGAGTCCCGTAGGCCTCCGTCCCCCCTCTCGTAACATGGACTACTTTCCTTTCACTCACTCGGGGCCTCGTACTTTCTCTCCACTTTATTGCTTTCCACGAAGACACCTTCCCCTTCCCTGCACAGGCGCAGGGCCCTGGTCCAGAAGAGAGTGGGGAAGGCTTGGATACCGCGCCGCAGGGACCAGGATGCTGACGCGGCGGGAACCCGGGACAGAAAAATGCTGGTCTTACACCTCCCTGTAAGACCAGCATGCCCAGAATGCACCTGAACACACCTCCCTGTAAGACCAGCACGCCCAGAATGCACCTAAACACACCTCCCTGTAAGACCAGCACGCCCAGAATGCACCTGAACACACCTCCCTGTAAGACCAGCACGCCCAGAATGCACCTGAACACACCTCCCTGTAAGACCAGCACACCCAGAATGCACCTGAACACACCTCCCTGTAAGACCAGCACGCCCAGAATGCACCTGAACACACCTCCCTGTAAGACCAGCACACCCAGAATGCACCTGAACACACCTCCCTGTAAGACCAGCACGCCCAGAATGCACCTGAACACACCTCCCTGTAAGACCAGCACACCCAGAATGCACCTGAACACACCTCCCTGTAAGACCAGCACGCCCAGAATGCACCTGAACACACCTCCCTGTAAGATCAGCACTGGACGGGAAACAACTGTGTTGGTCCCCCCTTCCTTTCTCTCCCCTTTCATGTCTTCTGCTATCCTATCAAAATAAGGGCTGAAAATGCCCCCAAAAAATCTAAAAAAAAAAGAAAATAGTTCTTGCATATAATATTTATTTTGTATATATATGTATCACTTATCTGTTATTATATATTCATAGCAAGATAACTAATATACGTAAAATATATGTCATTTGAAACACCTGAGCACTCAGGAGGACAGTAACAGGTTGTATATAGGTTGCATGTTAAATTAACATTTAGAAACAAAAAGCCCACCCCATTCTTCCTTTTTAGTTTTGAATTTTTGCATTTGCATTGTGGGATACGGGAGTAAAATGTAGGATTCATCATATGTACACTCAAATTAGCCTTGCATTGTGGGTATTTTACAGTGGACTATATAGTGAATGAGATGAGAACTACACCGCCACTACAAAATGGCACAAAATCCATTATGTGGGGAAATACTTCTGTGAGAGGGAGCGGTTTTTTGAACAGTGCCTCGGTGTACAGAGGAGTTGTTAGGGGGCTCGTGCCGAGCCAATCGGAGGAGCTTTAATCCCCGTCTCCGGCGTGATGTCACGGAGTCTTGCAGAAGACAATTTTCCTCACGCTGCAAAAATGCTGTCTCCTACGTCCCTGTGTCCATATATAACATCAAACGCTTGCAACTGCGCTGACCTCTCGCTCCCTGGGAGACCCCGTGCTCACACACACACACACACACACACACACACACACACACACACACACACACACACACACATTCAAACTTCACTGCACCATCTGAGTTTCACCTTATCTCATGTCTATGTTACAGATGGGCGAGTAATGAGAACTAATCTGGTTCCTAGCTCTGATTTCACTCTTTAAAGCGCTGGGAAAGAAGGAAGGGATTTTCTTTACAATGCATCCGGTTTCAGAGAAAAGAGAGGACGCACGCAATATACTGCACCCTACGTATGAACGCACAATAGCTCCTTAACCCTCGTGTTGTCCTCGGGTCACATTTGACCCATTTAAAAAAAAATAAAAAATCTATATCAGAAAAGTGTCTTTCAACCAAATTGTAAGAAAAATAACGCGGATTGTTCCACACAACGCTCTTCACGAGTAAAATAAATCATCAGCCCACTGCTTTCTTTAAATTTGGATGTTTTGTTAAATTTTATAGCATTCCAAAAACTTTTTTTTTTATTAAAGACCATTGAAAAAAGTGACTAAAATGTCCAAAAAAGATTTAAAGTGTGTCCCCCTGTGTGTGTAACAAGCGTAGTGTGTGTCCCTGTGTACGAGCCTAGGAACATTTTACTAATTCTGTTAAAATGACAATAAAAAGCTCCATTATTGACTTTAGAGGTTTTTGTTGGTCAATGGTGCGATGAGATAAGACCAGCAGGCCCAGAATGCACCTGAACACACCTCCCTGTAAGACCAGCACGCCCAGAATGCACCTGAACACACCTCCCTGTAAGACCAGCACGCCCCGAATGCACCTGAACACACCTCCCTGTAATACCAGCAGGCCCAGAATGCACCTGAACACACCTCCCTGTAAGACCAGCACGCCCAGAATGCACCTGAACACACCTCCCTGTAAGACCAGCACGCCCAGAATGCACCTGAACACACCTCCCTGTAAGACCAGCACGCCCAGAATGCACCTAAACACACCTCCCTGTAAGACCAGCACGCCCAGAATGCACCTGAACACACCTCCCTGTAAGACCAGCACGCCCAGAATGCACCTGAACACACCTCCCTGTAAGACCAGCACGCCCAGAATGCACCTGAACACACCTCCCTGTAAGACCAGCACGCCCAGAATGCACCTGAACACACCTCCCTGTAAGACCAGCACGCCCAGAATGCACCTGAACACACCTCCCTGTAATACCAGCAGGCCCAGAATGCACCTGAACACACCTCCCTGTAAGACCAGCACGCCCAGAATGCACCTGAACACACCTCCCTGTAAGACCAGCACGCCCAGAATGCACCTGAACACACCTCCCTGTAAGACCAGCACGCCCAGAATGCACCTAAACACACCTCCCTGTAAGACCAGCACGCCCAGAATGCACCTGAACACACCTCCCTGTAAGACCAGCACGCCCAGAATGCACCTGAACACACCTCCCTGTAAGACCAGCACGCCCAGAATGCACCTGAACACACCTCCCTGTAAGACCAGCACAAATTTTTTGTATTAAAGACCATTGAAAAAAGTGACCAAAATGTCCAAAAAAGATTTAAAAATGTGGGGAAAACCCATAAAAATGTCAAAAGGCGCAGAAAAAAAATGACAAAAACATCAGGGGGGAAAAGCAACAAAGGTTTGGAATAAGACGACCAAAACGGTGAAAAAGAAGGTTTAAATTTTGACCCAGAAAAACAACAAGTTGCACGGTCGACGGGAAGACAACACAAGGGTTAAAAACCCAAATAAGTCCCGGGTCAATGTGACCCGAGGGATACAACAGGGTCCCGAAAGTGAAGACAACACAAGGGTTAAATTAAATAAATATAAGGCTAAAGGAGACTTTTGAGCGGGCTTTGTGACGCGATGGGAGCGAGAATGTGTTGTGCAGACACATGCTTTAGGGTATTCATTTAAAAAAACATCTGAGGTATCACAGTACCAGCTTGGCTTACTCCTTAACCCTGTCCTCGGGTCCAATTCGACCCGTTTTCCAAGTTTTCAACATCAGGAACTTGGCTTTCTTTCAACCAAATTGCCTAAAAATAACAGGGATGCTGTACATTGTTGTTGAGGTAAAATGAATGATTATTTTTTCAAGGAATGTTGGTTGTTTTATTCAATTTATAGCATGTAAAAAAATCCAGATTCACATCAATCCACAACCTCTGATCTTGCCTATTAGTCAAAATAATTCATAATTCAGAAAAAGTGACAAAAACTGTGAAAAACACATGAACAATGCTGGGGAAAAACGACAAAAAGCAGTTGAAAGAAGTGACAAAAACCTCTGAAGAAACAACAACAATAGCAACATATTGGCCTTCCCATCATTCATCATCTTTTGGTGCTTTTTCCAATGTTTTTGCTATTTTTTTCTACGCTTTTTTAAAGAATTCATAGCCAATAAACCTACACATTATCTTGTTTTCTTCAACGCTTATTGTCTCTTTTTTGTGTCATTTTTTCCGAGGTTTTGGTCATTTCTTTTAAAAATGCCATACAATTCATTCATTCATTTTACCTGAAGAACATTGTATGGCAACCATGTTATTTTTAGGCAATATTGTTAAAAGAAAGCCAAGTTCCTGATATTAAAAATTTTAAAAACGGGGCCGATTTGACCCGAGTACAGAACGGAGGACGGAGAGTGTAATTCCCACTGCGGCTAATGATGCTCGTTTTGATCTTTTCTTCCTAATAGCTTGATGGAGTAGGACGTAAATTGTTGGAATATTGTTTATTTTATATTAAACGGTCTGTTAATTTAATCTTATTGTATTGTGCACTTGTTTATGGTAACAACTGGGGGTACTGGGGGACTTCTCCCTTCTTCCTATCCTTTTTCATAGGGGTCTAGAGTGCGTTATGTTGAGTTTTAACTTTGTTCTTTTTTTATATATATTATTGTTCAAAATGAAGATACATTTTGGCTTGTGCTGATGTTGTAGTTGTTGCTACAACATCAACAACAACTACTGTGTTCAACAACTTTCCCTCAGGTCAACATGCAGGAAAAGGCTGCATGCTAATTGGTGATTAGAGCCGAGGTCAGCGTGGTGTAGAGCAACAATCTGCCCCCGGCAAACCTTGTTTTCACTCATCGGAGCAATTACTGGCCCTGATCGGTCAGGGCTGAGGAACTGACTGTGGATTTATGCAGATAGCCCAACACCGCACCTGCTCAGCCAGAGCCATGAGCAGGGTTGGGTACCGACACCCGGTGCCTTAAAGTTATATTCATACTGTGTTTGATCATTTCAATGGACCAGAGTCTGGTAGGAACAGGCTAGTGGACCAGAGTCTGGTAGGACCTGGCTAATGGACCAGAGTCTGGTAGGAACAGGCTAGTGGACCAGAGTCTGGTAGGACCTGGCTAATGGACCAGAGTCTCGTAGGAACAGGCTAGTGGACCAGAGTCTGGTAGGACCTGGCTAATGGACCAGAGTCTGGTAGGAACAGGCTAGTGGACCAGAGTCTGGTAGGACCTGGCTAATGGACCAGAGTCTGGTAGAACTGGGCTAATGGACCAGAGTCTGGTAGGACCAGTCTAATGGACCAAGACCAGGCTGATGTACCAGAGTCTGGTAGGACCAGGCTAATGGACCAGGACCAGGCTGATGGACCAGAGTCTGGTAGGACCGGGCTAATGGACCAGAGTCTGGTAGGACCGGGGTAATGGACCAGAGTCTGGTAGGACCGGGCTAATGGACCAGAGTCTGGTAGGACCTGGCTGATGGACCAGAGTCTGGTAGGACCTGGCTAATGGACCAGAGTCTGGTAGAACTGGGCTAATGGACCAGAGTCTGGTAGGAACAGGCTAGTGGACCAGAGTCTGGTAGGACCTGGCTAATGGACCAGAGTCTGGTAGAACTGGGCTAATGGACCAGAGTCTGGTAGGACCAGTCTAATGGACCAAGACCAGGCTGATGTACCAGAGTCTGGTAGGACCAGGCTAATGGACCAGGACCAGGCTGATGGACCAGAGTCTGGTAGGACCGGGCTAATGGACCAGAGTCTGGTAGGACCGGGGTAATGGACCAAGACCAGGCTGATGGACCAGAGTCTGGTAGGACCTGGCTAATGGACCAGAGTCTGGTAGGAACAGGCTAGTGGACCAGAGTCTGGTAGGACCTGGCTAATGGACCAGAGTCTGGTAGGAACAGGCTAGTGGACCAGAGTCTGGTAGGACCTGGCTAATGGACCAGAGTCTGGTAGAACTGGGCTAATGGACCAGAGTCTGGTAGGACCAGTCTAATGGACCAAGACCAGGCTGATGTACCAGAGTCTGGTAGGACCAGGCTAATGGACCAGGACCAGGCTGATGGACCAGAGTCTGGTAGGACCGGGCTAATGGACCAGAGTCTGGTAGGACCGGGGTAATGGACCAAGACCAGGCTGATGGACCAGAGTCTGGTAGGACCTGGCTGATGGACCAGAGTCTGGTAGGACCTGGCTAATGGACCAGAGTCTGGTAGAACTGGGCTAATGGACCAGAGTCTGGTAGGAACAGGCTAGTGGACCAGAGTCTGGTAGGACCTGGCTAATGGACCAGAGTCTGGTAGAACTGGGCTAATGGACCAGAGTCTGGTAGGACCAGTCTAATGGACCAAGACCAGGCTGATGTACCAGAGTCTGGTAGGACCAGGCTAATGGACCAGGACCAGGCTGATGGACCAGAGTCTGGTAGGACCGGGCTAATGGACCAGAGTCTGGTAGGACCGGGGTAATGGACCAAGACCAGGCTGATGGACCAGAGTCTGGTAGGACCTGGCTGATGGACCAGAGTCTGGTAGGACCTGGCTAATGGACCAGAGTCTGGTAGAACTGGGCTAATGGACCAGAGTCTGGTAGGAACAGGCTAGTGGACCAGAGTCTGGTAGGACCTGGCTAATGGACCAGAGTCTGGTAGAACTGGGCTAATGGACCAGAGTCTGGTAGGACCAGTCTAATGGACCAAGACCAGGCTGATGTACCAGAGTCTGGTAGGACCAGGCTAATGGACCAGGACCAGGCTGATGGACCAGAGTCTGGTAGGACCGGGCTAATGGACCAGAGTCTGGTAGGACCAGGCTAATATCACATATTTTCCTCATATTGTGCACACCCAATGGGTCAGAGCATATTTGCTTTTTTTAAATGTAATCCCCCTCTAAAGTTATAACCCCCCACGCCCCCACCCACCCACCACCCCCCCCCCCCACCACCACCCCCCCACCCCAGAGGACATCTTGTGTTTCCAAATGTACACAAATGTTCTGCTGCGTGCCGAGCCAGCGGTTGTGCGGGGAGAGGTCTTGGATGTGGAGCTCTCTCATGTCACAACAATATCTCTTCACCCCCGAGCAGGCTGACAAGACCCATGAGCCAGAGAGGACTTGATGTGGTGTCGGTGTGTGCCGGCCAGATGAAATCCCCCACTCCCACCCCCCCCGGCCCCGGCCCACTAATATAGGTTTCTGTGTTGGCATGTGCGTTACGAGTTACTGTAGCTGAGGAGCCATTTCACAGCGCGGAGCTGGAAATAGATCTCACTGTAGCTAAATCAACCGCGGCCCCGCGGCACTGGAGATACTATTACACACACACACACACACACACACACATATACATGCACACACACATGCACACACACACACACACATTCCTTTTTCTCTCTGGCTTTTCCTTCCCCTCCCTTCATAACTACCTTTTCTCCTCCCTCCCTCTTCTTCCAAGTGCCTCTCTCTTTCCCTCGCTCCTGCTCCTTCATTAAAATGGACTTCCTAAAGCCTCCATTCGTCTTGCTGACAGCTCCGCTATCGATTGGGCAGGAGAAAGGGATGCAGTGGCAGAGCTGTAAATGGCTCTCTGGCCTGGCCGGGATGGGGGGCCGCGCTGGTTGGGGGGGTCAGAGTCCAGCCCGAGAGTCTGGACTCTGATGCGTCTTAAGTCCTAGGTTACGGTAGGACTGGGCAATATACAGTGCTGCTCATAAGATTATGAACCCAGGCTTAAAGTGAACTAAAAGGAGGAAATAATAAAATAAAAAAATCATCTTTTGGAAATTGATCTTAATGACTTAATTAAAAAAATTGGAGAAACAAAAATACGACCTTTAAGGACACCATTTTTCTTTGTGAATGAATAATGTATCCACATATCTACATATATCTATATACATATATACATTCCCCCCCTGTGAATCCTGATTCCCCCCCTGTGAATCCTGATTCCCCCCCTGTGAATCCTGATTCCCCCCCTGTGAATCCCTGTGAGATTAGCATGGTGTTATTCCAGTTATCCTAATAGCTGGTCAGATTTGCATTGAGAGATGATCTTATGGAAAGTTCCCCATGCCGATCTCTATGTATAGTGAAGGGTATGTGATGATGATGATGATGATGATGATGATGATGTGTGTGTGTGTGTGTGTGTGTGTGTGGAGGGGGGGGGGGGCACTACAGCCATGCACGTTCTGCACCCTCTGCCAATGAGACAATCTGTAGGGGGGGCCGAGGAGGGTTGCTTGCTTTAAGATTAATTTGCAAAAGACGATTTTTATTCTTCTTTTTGATCAACTTTAGCATGGGTTCATAGACTTATGAGCATCACTGTACACACAGACCCCCCCCAACCCCCCCCCCCACCCCCCCCCACCCCCCAACAACCAAACCTCCGCCCGTGTCGTCGGCCACTACCAAGGGAAGAGGAGTCGGCCCATCCCCTCTTCATCCCTCTCGCCGTGTGACATCACACCCCTCTGCCAAGATTAACGATGGGACTTTTGATCTTCCTAATGATTGAAATCTCAGCGGCGGACTCGGGGGTCCCTGTGGTGCCTCATGAACACTGTCCACGTGTCTGTTGGTTGTCATCTATAATCATATAGTGCACCGCAGCAGCCTACCAGGAAGCAAAGGAGTCTCCTGTGACCGTGTCACTGTTTATTTGTTAGCCAATGTGTCCCGCTGTATCGCCCTTGATTGGAGCCGCGAGGGAGCAAACAGACAGACAAGGTGTAATATTCAGGACAAATTACCCAACTCCCCCAACCGTGAGCAGGTCGATCCACCCCCGACACTGCAGGGTTTAGATTAAGGTCTTGTTAAAGGAGCATTAACTGCAGGGCCTGGGATGATTGTGTATCAACGCGTTGATCAGAAGACGTACGAGTCGATAAAGCATTCAACTTTATAAAGGCAATCATTTAAAAAACGTCCAAACACTCGATAGCAAAGAATCTTATAACAGTCTGCTCTTTTCAAAGGTCCCATGACATGGTGCTCTTACTACTTAATACTGTATCTGAAGTCTCTTTTATATAGACCTTAGTGGTCCCTAATACTGTATCTGAAGTCTCTTTTATATAGACCTTAGTGGTCCTTAATACTGTATCTGAAGTCTCTTTTATATAGACCTTAGTGGTCCCTAATACTGTATCTGAAGTCTCTTTATATAGACCTTAGTGGTCCCCTAATACTGTATCTGAAGTCTCTTTTATATAGACCTTAGTGGTCCCCTAATACTGTATCTGAAGTCTCTTTATATAGACCTTAGTGGTCCCTAATACTGTATCTGAAGTCTCTTTTATATAGACCTTAGTGGTCCCCTAATACTGTATCTGAAGTCTCTTTTATATAGACCTTAGTGGTCCCCTAATACTGTATCTGAAGTCTCTTTATATAGACCTTAGTGGTCCCCTAATACTGTATCTGAAGTCTCTTTTATATAGACCTTAGTGGTCCCTAATACTGTATCTGAAGTCTCTTTTATATAGACCTTAGTGGTCCCCTAATACTGTATCTGAAGTCTCTTTTATATAGACCTTAGTGGTCCCTAATACTGTATCTGAAGTCTCTTTTATATAGACCTTAGTGGTCCCTAATACTGTATCTGAAGTCTCTTTATATAGACCTTAGTGGCCCCTAATACTGTATCTGAAGTCTCTTTTATATAGACCTTAGTGGTCCCTAATACTGTATCTGAAGTCTCTTTTATATAGACCTTAATGATCCCTAATACTGTATCTGAAGTCTCTTTTATATAGACCTTAGTGGTCCCTAATACTGGATCTGAAGTCTCTTTTATATAGACCTTAGTGGTCCCCTAATACTGTATCTGAAGTCTCTTTATATAGACCTTAGTGGTCCCTAATACTGTATCTGAAGTCTCTTTATATAGACCTTAGTGGTCCCTAATACTGTATCTGAAGTCTCTTTTATATAGACCTTAGTGGTCCCTAATACTGTATCTGAAGTCTCTTTTATATAGACCTTAGTGGTCCCCTAATACTGTATCTGAAGTCTCTTTTATATAGACCTTAGTGGTCCCTAATACTGTATCTGAAGTCTCTTTTATATAGACGTTAGTGGTCCCTAATACTGTATCTGAAGTCTCTTTTATATAGACCTTAGTGGTCCCTAATACTGGATCTGAAGTCTCTTTTATATAGACCTTAGTGGTCCCCTAATACTGTATCTGAAGTCTCTTTTATATAGACCTTAGTGGTCCCCTAATACTGTATCTGAAGTCTCTTTATATAGACCTTAGTGGTCCCTAATACTGTATCTGAAGTCTCTTTATATAAGTCTCTTTATATAGACCTTAGTGGTCCCTAATACTGTATCTGAAGTCTCTTTATATAGACCTTAGTGGTCCCTAATACTGTATCTGAAGTCTCTTTATATAGACCTTAGTGGTCCCCTAATACTGTATCTGAAGTCTCTTTTATATAGACCTTTGTGGTCCCTAATACTGTATCTGAAGTCTCTTTTATATAGACCTTAGTGGTCCCCTAATACTGTATCTGAAGTCTCTTTTATATAGACCTTAGTGGTCCCTAATACTGTATCTGAAGTCTCTTTTATATAGACCTTAGTGGTCCCCTAATACTGTATCTAAAGTCTCTTTATATAGACCTTAGTGGTCCCCTAATACTGTATCTGAAGTCTCTTTTATATAGACCTTAGTGGTCCCCTAATACTGTATCTGAAGTCTCTTTTATATAGACCTTAGTGGTCCCTAATACTGTATCTGAAGTCTCTTTTATATAAACCTTAGTGGTCCCTAATACTGTATCTGAAGTCTCTTTTATATAGACCTTAGTGGTCCCTAATACTGTATCTGAAGTCTCTTTTATATAGACCTTAGTGGTCCCCTAATACTGTATCTGAAGTCTCTTTTAGATTTATTTCCTATTCTTAACCTTTAAAGGTATGCTTTAACTGCCTTGTGAGATTAAAGAATCTAGATTTAAATGACTGCTGCAGCACATGTTCATCAGTTGTTCTGGGCAGATATGCTCATGTGTGTGCATGTGAGTGAGAGAGAGCCCATGTGATCGTGTGCTAAGGTCTAACTTTGACCCCTATATGACGTGTGCTTGTACAGGTTGCAGTGTAATGGAGTATGTATCGACTCTCCATGTCCTGCAGCACACCGCTGACCCAGAACATGCTGCTCTGCAAAATCAAGCTTCTCAAACATGCATTTCCTCCGTGTGTGTGTATGCACATGCAGACATGTGTGTGTGTGTGTGTGTGTGTGTGTGTGTGTGTGTGTGTGTGTGTGTGTGTGTGGCTGTGCATTTTCTGCATTGGACGTGACGCAGCGTTGTGTCTCCCCCAGTGGAGCATTTGCAAGGCTGTCAGAGAGATGAATGACTGCTGTTATATCGACTACTGCTCTCTGCCTTTCTGCCTCCTTCCTCCCTCCATCCCTCCATCCCTCCCTCTCTCTCTCTCTCTCTCTCTCTCCCTCCCTCCATCCCTCCCTCCCTCCTTCCTCAGTGCCCCATGCTCCATTTCTCTCCCAACCCCCCCCGCCATCCCACATCACCTCTGCTTCCTTTCTTTACTTCTCTTCCATCTCACCGCTTCCCCACACCTCTTCATCTGATTTTTCTTCTCCCCTATCCCCGTTTGTCTTACTCTTTCTCCATTTTACAGACCCGCTAGTCTCTGTAAATATCTACAATCGTTCCCTGAAAGAACCCGAGCGGCCCGGCCACGTTGCAGACGTCCACATTTTCTTCAAAAGATTGTTCTTGTTTCCCATGGCGACGGGATTTTGAGAACAACAACAACACAGGGAGCGGACGGTGACGGCATTATCCTGGTAATGTACGTCCGCTGATCCAGTCTACTGTACCTCAGACCATGTCCCCAAATTGTGTGGCCTTTAAAGGTCCGTCCCATGACATGAAAATGTCATGTTATGAGGTTTTTTAACATTAATACGCCCCCCCCCAGCCTGACTATGGCCCCCCAGTGGCTAGAAATGGAGATAGGTGTAAACCGAGCCCTGGGTATCCTGCTCTGCCTTTAAGAAAATGAAAGCTCAGATGGGCCGATTTGGAATTTTCCCCTTATGAGGTCATAAGGGGCAAGGTCATCTCCCCTTTCTCTGCTTTGCCCACCCAGAGAATTTGCCCCCCCAAGAGAGAGAGACATAATGGGTTTCAAACGAGCAAAGTGGCAGTTGGTCAAGCCCCCGTAAGTAAAATGGGATGTCCGATTTCTTTAATTCTTTTTTAAAATTATGACACAATTTCAATACTTTTATTGATTATTATGTTGTATTGGCTTACATCACCATTTAACTGAGGTTTTACTGATTTTAGGCACGTGGCGGCATTTGAATATACTTCAAGAAATGACATCACAATAAGCAAAAATACCAATGAAGGCACCATGTCACATTGTACTATCCCCCATCCTCAGCCAAGTGTTCCAAGACAAACATGCACATGAACTGGCCATGAAACACACACACACACACACACACACACACACACACACACACACACACACACACACACACACACAGAGTGTTCTGGTCACGGCCCATTGGCTGATGCCTCCCGTCCAGCTCCCATGATTCATGGCTAAGCTAGCTGCCGTAGAGCGGTTCTGAACCGCCGGGCCGAGGCGGGCCCAGGGGCCATTAGGGCCCGGCGGGCTGGACATGGTGTTAGAGCCGGCTCGGAGCCGCGGTGTAGCCCGTCACACCGGCAGGGGAGGGAGCAGGTACTCCTGTATATGTCTCACAGTGATTTTACTAGAATATGCACTCCCAGACAGGGCAGTTTTAGGCCCCGACTGAATGGCCTCTAAAGTATCGCAAAAAGTCCTCATTCAATACCAAATTCCAGTACCTAAGAGGGAGGGGGGGGGGATTATTTTGCAATTATTCGCACATTTTTATCTATTGTAAATGCCCCTTGTTTTCTTTTTGCCACATTATTTTTTCTCATTTTAATGCTCTTATCAACATGGAGAAGTGGATCGGCTCACTTTGTGCACGTCTTTTTATTTTAACAACATTGACATCTAGCTTGCTGTAGTATATGTATATATATATATATATATATATATATATAAATATACATATATATATATACAGTATATATATACACACACACATATATACATACATACATACACATATATATACACATATATACATATATACTGTACGTATGTATGCATAGGTACAGTATATATCAGAGAAGTTTTACCCTTTTTCTATTAAAAACAAATGACACAAACATCTGAGAGGCTCAGTCCCTGACGCAGTGGTCGCAGGTTTGATTCCGACCTGCTGCAATGTCATTTCCCCTCTCTTTCCCCTTTAATGTCTAAGCTGTCACAATAAAGGCCTAAATACTCCCGAAAAAAAAAAAAACTTTAAAAAAATGTCCCAAACTGATTTTGTTCAAAATTTTTGGCCCTTTTTTTGATATTTTTTGCTTTTTTTTTCAACTTTTTTTTTCGCCGTTTTTGTCCACAACTTCAAGATTAAAGATGTTCAGTTTACTGTCCCAGTGGAGAGAAGAAACTAAAACATATTCTGGAGTTAGGCTGAAATTTTTATTTTCATAAAAAAAAAATGCCCCGAACCGAGTTATTGATTAACTTGCAGCTAATTTTGTCGGACCCCGTCCTCCTCCTGCACCCAGCCGGCACTTCAGCTGAACCATCCCCCAAATCCTCCTCCTCAATCAGCCGGACAGCGGAGCATAAAGACAAGAGGCGGAGGTGCCAAGACCCCCCCACCCGAACCTCCCCCCCACGCCATCCTCTATTAGCGTGGGCCCCGAGAAAGGCGTTGGAGGCACACGTCCACACTAGAGTGCGGATCGGGCCGGATTTTTCTGTCCGAGCCCGGCCCGCGTCCGACAGAGCAGTAACCGAACCCGACCCGAGCCCGACAGGCATTAAGATATTTCTGTCCGAGCCCGACCCGAGCCCGACAGTTAAAATCGCATTTGTTTCTCATACTAATGACACATGTACGTTTGTTTGTGTGGAAAGCCGCTTTTATTAAGCAATTGTAGGAAGGCATTGGGAAATGTCAACAGATGAGCATCAATGCACAGCTGACTTTCCTTCGTTTTCAATAGTTTAAAATCTCCTGCGGCCAACTTCTTTTTAACATCTTCCATCGTTGCGCTGCCACATGGAGCTTAATACGCACGTCTTTGGTTGTCACAGCACACAGGAAGACGATGTTAGGGTAATATTGGACATTTATTTTAAGCTGTTTTAAATTCAAAATGTTCAATGCCTTATCGCGCTGATGTGACCGAGCCCGACCCGAACCCGAGCATCCTTTCTAAAAATCTGTCCCAACCCGGCCCGACCCGTCGGGTAGCGTCGGGTCCCGTCGGGCTCGGGTCGGGTATCCATCCTCTAGTCCACACCCTAATGACTCCTTAATGACCCCGTCCTCTGCCTGAGTGCTGACACACACTGACAGACCCAGACCCTGACAAGAGGAACACCCACAAACCCCCGTCCCCCCATCCCCAGCCCTCATCTCTCAGCCCCACCCCTCTTTATACCAGCGGGTCCCCCGAAAGACAACCCGAATTAAACAAGCCAGGATCAGAGAAGTTTGGCTTTTTTTATTTTTTTTTACCCTCGTTGTTGCCTTCCCGTCAAAACTGTAAATCAACACTTTTGTTTACGCTTTTCATTGATATTTTTAACTTTTTCTTATGTTTTTGTCCCTTTTTCCAATACTATTTTCAAGTTTTGTCACTTTTTTTGACGTTTTCAACACTACGTAACACTAACTTATTAACTTTAGTTTTACAGTTATTTTTGGAATTTATGGTCAATAAACCTCATTTATAGGAAATTATACCTAATGTTTGAGTTAGAAAAGCAGAAATTAGGAATTATTGAGACTAAAATTAAAGGAATGGATGTTGATGATAATCACAGACTGGAATATGTCAACTTTTACTCAATACTATTTCAAAAACACTTCCATTTGTTTTACAATGCTATAAAATTGAATAAGACGCCCCAAAATTAATGAAAGTAGAGATTTGTACTTGGCAAAGAGCGTTGGGTGGAATCAATCATGTTATTTTGGGGAATTAAAAACAACATTGAATTAAGTCAATTTGACCAGAGGACAACATGAGGGTTAAATATTTCATATTTCGACCTCTTTGCTGCTTTTTTAAGGGTTTTGTTTTGATTTTCAATGCCTTGTTTTGCCCACATCTTAAAATTTGAAAGACCACTCACTCCCCAAAAAAGGTTAAAATAGTTCAAGGAGCTCAAAACAAGAACTCTGTCCACTTTGTAACTTCTGGGCGTTAAAGAAACACAACAGGGCCGTGGAAAATAAAGATGTGATTTATGGAGGTTTTCAGTGTGGAGCTTCTGGCTTTAACAGGGTGTTTAAATGTAGCTACAGAGTCCCAAAAAATAAAAAATAAACTTCCACAACCTGTGCGATGTTTTGAATCTGCAGAAAGTTACAATACAGCAGAATAATTATTCCCTTTGCATA
Source organism: Etheostoma nigrum (assembly GCA_029931835.1). Taxonomy (NCBI): domain Eukaryota; kingdom Metazoa; phylum Chordata; class Actinopteri; order Perciformes; family Percidae; genus Etheostoma; species Etheostoma nigrum. The sequence goes on along the minus strand of CM057241.1, from coordinate 2,143,034 downwards.
TAAATTAAAACATTTGCACCAGAAATTGTTGCATCAAAATCCACCAGAGTGCAGGAAATGAAGTGTTTAATGGTCAAAGTTTTATGGGAGGAGGGAGGACCCCCCCAGACCCCCTCCCAGTTATAAACTGCCCCCCCCCCCCACCCAATCCTACAGCCATGCAACCCCAAACTAGACACCCATGATGAAATATAGTGTCACTTTCAGAGTGAGGGGGCAACGTCGTAGTGAATTCCTTTGGGCAGATATAGATAAACAAAGCCCGAGTTCAAGAAGAAAACGGCGGTAGGAGAGGAGACGAAGAAGAACCATGGAGCCTGCAGAAAGACCCCCCCCTACCCCCCCAATGGTGATTTCCATTTCAACTTGGGGTTGGGGGAGTCAGCAGCGGAGTCTCTTTTAAACATCACACAAGACATAATTACAGAGCGCGCCGCTGGAAGCCCGCCTCAGTTACTCCGAAATACTCACACCCCAAAATTAGGGGTTACCTCCTTCTACTTAAACCTAGTATTTAGGATGGAGAACGTGGAAAGGGAGTTTGGAGAGCAACGACCTAACAGCTTTGTTTCACAATGACAGAGAAGGCCTGTTGTTAAGGATGGTTAATGGCAGACGTTGGATAAAGCCAGGTGTGGAAAGTGGGCCCGGAGATATTCATGTCCCAGAGGAGAGAAGAAACTAGAAAATATTCACATTTAACAAGCCGAGATCAAGAAGTTTGTTGGGTTTCTGTAAAGAACATCCCAGAGTACACTGTCAAAAGAAAAAGTACAAACCAGTACCTTTAAGGAACAAGAGCTTGTCCCTGGGGTGGTACCCTCAAAGGGACATTGTTGTACCTTGAATAAGAGGATCACATTTGGACCTTAGCTGTTTGCAGGGCTGCAGTACTCGAGTCCGGTCTTGGACTCGAGTCCGGACTCAAGATCGTTTTTCTATGGTCTCAGACTTGTCTCAGACTCGCTAGTATTTGGACTCGGCCACTGGTCTTGCCCAATATGGCTTTTGGTCGGGACCGAGTCCAGGTGTCTTTATCATGTTGATAATAATATTGGAGGGAAAGTGAAACCCAAAATGATTGTCTTGATACTGTCATGCATAAGACCTTTTTATCTGTCCTGGACTCGGTCTTGACTCAGACTCGAACCTCTTTGGACTCGGTCTTGACTTGAACTCGACTAGTCCTGGTCTTGGACTTGTCTTGGACTCGACTAAGGTGGTCTTGACTACAGCCCTGCCTGTTTGTACCCTCTAAGGGACAATATTAAACCTTTGAGGATCAATAATGTACCTTAAAGGTACAAATATGTACCTTACACCTCAGAAAGTACACACTGTACAATGGAAGGTGCAGAAATGTACCTTCAAGATACATTTTTGTACTTTTAAGGGTACATTTGCCAAGTTTGTACTTTAGGGAACAAAAATGGACCTGTATTGTACCTCTTTTTTTGACAGTGTATGGTCTAGACCTGCTCTTTTATGAAAAGCGCAATGAGATAGCTGTTGTGATTTGGCGCTATATAAATAAAATTGAATTGAATTGAACTGAAGTTTGACTTTTCTCTATAAAAAAAATAACTCAAACCGACTTTTTGGACGCTTTTTCTTTCACTTTTGTCAGTGTTTGTTTTCACTTTTCAATATTTTGACGCTTGAATTCATATTTTTGACCGTTTAGCGACTTTTGTGATGCTGTTTGGGGATATTTTAGTGCCTTTTTTTATTTGTTTTGACGCATTCTGGATGCCACGTTGTGTCCACAACTCAAAGATATTCAGTTTACTGTCACAGAGGAGTCAAACTAGAAACTGGAGAAGCCAAGTGTGGAAACTGGAAGAAAAACAAAGTCAAAGACTCCCGCAGCTCTAGAAAGACCAGGGAGTGTGTTTATGTTCTAGCTGCAGTATATGACAGCTGAAAATCTGCTAAGGATATTTCCAAAAGGCAGCAAAGCTAAAGAGAAACCCTAACTGGAGGCTAGCCTATGACCTCACTGGTTTAGACTGCAGCTCCCAGTCCCAGTCGGGGGGGGACAGAGCAATCACTCTTCCCCAGTTCCACCTCCTTTAATGTTTTCCTTTGCTTTTTTTGTAGCTCTGCGTCTGTACGGATGATTATCCCAGGTCGGTTTCAGGCGGATTTATTAGTGTCTGCTGGTCAACTTCAGACCAACACTAGAAATGCCTTTTCTTTCTCTTTAATGCTGCGTATAGTGCCCTAAAGACCACAACAGAGACTGTCTCCACTGGCTGGCAAGCAAGTATGTAAGCAAGTATGTATGTAAGCAAGCAAGTATGTAAGCAAGTATGTATGTAAGCAAGCAAGTATGTATGTAAGCAAGCAAGTATGTAAGCAAGCAAGTATGTAAGCAAGCAAGTATGTAAGCAAGCAAGTATGTAAGCAAGCAAGTATGTAAGCAAGCATAGTATGTAAGCAAGCAAGTATGTATGTAAGCAAGCAAGTATGTAAGCAAGTATGTATGTAAGCAAGCAAGTATGTAAGCAAGTATGTATGTAAGCAAGCAAGCAAGTATGTAAGCAAGCAAGTATGTAAGCAAGCAAGTATGTAAGCAAGCAAGTATGTAAGCAAGCAAGTATGTAAGCAAGCAAGTATGTATAGCAAGCAAGTATGTATGTAAGCAAGTATGTAAGCAAGCAAGTATGTAAGCAAGTATGTATGTAAGCAAGCAAGTATGTATGTAAGCAAGTATGTAAGCAAGCAAGTATGTAAGCAAGCAAGTATGTAAGCAAGCAAGTATGTAAGCAAGCAAGTATGTAAGCAAGTATATATGTAAGCAAGCAAGTATGTATAAGCAAGTATGTATGTAAGCAAGCAAGTATGTAAGCAAGCAAGTATGTAAGCAAGTATGTATGTAAGCAAGCAAGTATGTAAGCAAGCAAGTATGTAAGCAAGTATGTATGTAAGCAAGCAAGTATGTAAGCAAGCAAGTATGTAAGCAAGCAAGTATGTAAGCAAGCAAGTATGTAAGCAAGTATGTATGTAAGCAAGCAAGTATGTAAGCAAGCAAGTATGTAAGCAAGTATGTATGTAAGCAAGCAAGTATGTAAGCAAGCAAGTATGTAAGCAAGTATATACAGTGGGTACGGAAAGTATTCAGACCCCTTTAAATTTTTCACTCTTTGTTTCATTGCAGCCATTTTCCAAAAATCAAAAAAGTTCATTTTATTTCTCAGTAATGTACACTCAGCACCCCATCTTGGACAGAAAAAAACAGAAATGTAGAAATTTTTGCAAATTTATTAAAAAACAAAAACTGAAATATCACATGGTCATAAGTATTCAGACCCTTTGTTCAGTATTTAGTAGAAGCACCCTTTTGATCTAATACAGCCATGAGTCGTTTTGGGAAAGATGCAACAAGTTTTTCACATCTGGATTTGGGTATCCTCTGCCATTCCTCCTTGCAGATCCTCTCCAGTTCTGTCAGGTTGGATGGTAAACGTTGGTGGACAGTCATTTTCAGGTCTCTCCAGAGATGCTCAATTGGGTTTAAGTCAGGGCTCTGGCTGGGCCATTCAAGAACAGCCACGGAGTTGTTGTGAAGCCACTCCTTCGTTATTTTAGCGGTGTGCTTAGGGTCATTGTCTTGTTGGAAGGTAAACCTTCGGCCCAGTCTGAGGTCCAGAGCACTCTGGAAAAGGTTTTCGTCCAGGATATCCCTGTACTTGGCCGCATTCATCTTTCCCTCGATTGCAACCAGTCGTCCTGTCCCTGCAGCTGAAAAACACCCCCACAGCATGATGCTGCCACCACCATGCTTCACTGTTGAGACTGTATTGGACAGGTGATGAGCAGTGCCTGGTTTTCTCCACACATACCGCTTAGAATTAAGGCCAAAAAGTTCTATCTTGGTCTCATCAGACCAGAGGATTTTATTTATCACCATCTTGGAGTCCTTCAGGTGTTTTTTAGCAAACTCCATGCGGGCTTTCATGTGTCTTGCACTGAGGAGAGGCTTCCTTCGGGCCACTCTGCCATAAAGCCCCGACTGGTGGATTGCTGCAGTGATGGTTGACTTACTACAACTTTCTCCCATCTCCCGACTGCATCTCTGGAGCTTAGCCACAGTGACCATTGGGTTCTTCTTTGCCTCTCTCACCAAGGCTCTTCTCCCCCGATAGCTCAGTTTGGCCGGACGGCCAGCTCTAGGAAGGGTTCTGGTCGTCCCAAACGTCTTCCATTTGAGGATTATGGAGGCCACTGTGCTCTTAGGAACCTTAAGTGCAGCAGAAATTTTTTTGTAACCTTGACCAGATCTGTGCCTTGCCACAATTCTGTCTCTGAGCTCCTCAGGCAGTTCCTTTGACCTCATGATTGTCATTTGCTCTGACATGCACTGTGAGCTGTAAGGTCTTATATAGACAGGTGTGTGGCTTTCCTAATCAAGTCCAATCAGTATAATCAAACACAGCTGGACTCCAATGAAGGTGTAGAACCATCTCAAGGATGATCAGAAGAAATAGACAGCACCTGAGTTACATATGAGGGTCACGGCAAAGGGTCTGAATACTTATGACCATGTGATATTTCAGTTTTTGTTTTTTAATAAATTTGCAAAAATTTCTACATTTCTGTTTTTTTCTGTCCAAGATGGGGTGCTGAGTGTACATTACTGAGAAATAAAATGAACTTTTTTGATTTTTGGAAAATGCCTGCAATGAAACAAAGAGTGAAAAATTTAAAGGGGTCTGAATACTTTCCGTACCCACTGTATGTAAGCAAGCAAGTATGTAAGCAAGTATGTATGTAAGCAAGCAAGTATGTAAGCAAGTATGTAAGCAAGCAAGTATGTATGTAAGCAAGCAAGTATGTAAGCAAGTATGTATGTAAGCAAGTATGTATGTAAGCAAGCAAGTATGTAAGCAAGTATGTATGTAAGCAAGTATGTATGTAAGCAAGTATGTATGTAAGCAAGCAAGTATGTAAGCAAGCAAGTATGTAAGCAAGTATGTATGTAAGCAAGTATGTATGTAAGCAAGTATGTATGTAAGCAAGCAAGTATGTAAGCAAGCAAGTATGTAAGCAAGCAAGTATGTAAGCAAGTATGTATGTAAGCAAGTATGTATGTAAGCAAGCAAGTATGTAAGCAAGTATGTATGTAAGCAAGCAAGTATGTAAGCAAGTATATATGTAAGCAAGCAAGTATGTATGTAAGCAAGCAAGTATGTAAGCAAGTATGTATGTAAGCAAGTATGTATGTAAGCAAGTATGTATGTAAGCAAGCAAGTATGTAAGCAAGTATGTATGTAAGCAAGTATGTATGTAAGCAAGTATGTATGTAAGCAAGCAAGTATGTAAGCAAGCAAGTATGTAAGCAAGCAAGTATGTAAGCAAGCAAGTATGTAAGCAAGTATATATGTAAGCAAGCAAGTATGTAAGCAAGTATGTATGTAAGCAAGCAAGTATGTAAGCAAGTATGTATGTAAGCAAGTATGTATGTAAGCAAGCAAGTATGTAAGCAAGTATGTATGTAAGCAAGTATGTATGTAAGCAAGTATGTATGTAAGCAAGTATGTATGTAAGCAAGCAAGTATGTAAGCAAGCAAGTATGTAAGCAAGTATGTATGTAAGCAAGCAAGTATGTAAGCAAGTATGTATGTAAGCAAGCAAGTATGTAAGCAAGTATGTATGTAAGCAAGTATGTATGTAAGCAAGTATGTATGTAAGCAAGTATGTATGTAAGCAAGTATGTATGTAAGCAAGTATGTATGTAAGCAAGTATGTATGTAAGCAAGTATGTATGTAAGCAAGCAAGTATGTAAGCAAGTATGTATGTAAGCAAGTATGTAAGCAAGTATGTATGTAAGCAAGTATGTATGTAAGCAAGTATGTATGTAAGCAAGTATGTATGTAAGCAAGTATGTATGTAAGCAAGTATGTATGTAAGCAAGTATGTAAGCAAGTATGTATGTAAGCAAGTATGTATGTAAGCAAGTATGTATGTAAGCAAGTATGTATGTAAGCAAGTATGTATGTAAGCAAGTATGTATGTAAGCAAGTATGTATGTAAGCAAGTATGTATGTAAGCAAGTATGTATGTAAGCAAGCAAGTATGTAAGCAAGTATGTATGTAAGCAAGCAAGTACACACAGTTAAAATCGCATTTGTTTCTCATACTAATGACACATGTACGTTTGTTTGTGTGGAAAGCCGCTTTTATTAAGCAATTGTAGGAAGGCATTCGGAAATGTCAACAGATGAGCGCATCAATGCACAGCTTTCGTTGTCACAGCTAGTTTAACAAATTTCAGCACACAGGAAGACGGATGTTAGGGTAATATTTGACATTTATTTTAATCCAAAAACGAACATTTGCATCAGGTGAAACAGGCCCATTGGTTACCTACATAATAAGCTGTTTTAAATTCAAAATCAATTCGGGTCGGGTATCCATCCTCTAGTATGTAAGCAAGTAAGTAGGTAAGTAAGTAATTAAGTAAGTATAGTAAGTAAGTAAGTAAGTAAGCAAGTAAGTAAGTAGGTAAGTAAGTAAGTAAGTAATGGTGTTTTTCCACTGCTGGTAACAGCTCGACTCGCCTTTACTCGACGCACTCTGCGTACGTTTTCCGTTGCAGATTGAGTAACGCCTCAGCGTGGCTGGTTACCATAGCAACGTCGACATGCGCCGACACCAAAGGGTAAGTTAAGTTTCCCGGTAACGTTAGCTAACATTTGCATGTGTTAAGGGTCCCAGTCAGTATTTACTATACGCTGTATAAAGTACATGAACTTTAGCAACCATGATTACACACCAGAATACGTCTGCTGTGTACTGTTTGTGTTTCAGATCACGCTGCAGACCGTCTGGTGGGCGTTCGATGTCCGACGGGTGAAATCTCTGGTTCTGGTTCTGACCTGCTGGGCTTTGTATAATCTTTATTAGAGTCATGGAGAGGCTTATGACGACTGGGATGCATCTGGGCCAGCAGAGCCGTGGGGGGGCAACGACTGGGATGCATCTGGGCCAGCCGAGTCGGCGGGGACAACAACTGGGCTGCATCTGGGACAGCAGAGCCAGTGCGGGGGACACTGTCACAGGGTGCAGGGGAAGAAGACCGGGGTGTACGGGAGGGTTTGATGCGCTACTTGAACAGCTAAATAAAAACTTTTCTTTGATATATTGTCTTGTTTTTTTTTTTAAAGTAACAGTGTGCAATATTGGAAACGACATACCGTAAATCCCCTAATATATAGCCCTTAATATTGAACAGTCAAAGTGAGAATTGTGCAGAGAGTAGATAATCTGTCGGTGTCTGGCTAGATTTTTTGTCCCGTTTGTTCCGGACACACACTCCCGCACTCTTGTCTGCTAAAAACGCAGCGACCCGACCAACCAGCAGTCTGCGGGTTTGCACGTCACCTTTTGGTATCGCATCAGCTCGCTTAGAACCTCGACTGAGGTAGTACTAAAAAAAGTACCTGGTAGCAGGTCCCAGGGACTTTATGTAGTACTAAAAAAAGTACCTGGTAGCAGGTCCCAGGGACTTTATGTAGTACTAAAAAAAGTACCTGGTAGCAGGTCCCAGGGACTTTATGTAGTACTACATAAAGTACCTGGTAGCAGGTACCAGGGACTTTTTTTTGTAATGGAAAACCAAAAAAGGCGAGTAGAGGCGAGGCGAGTAGATACCACGCAGTGGAAAACCGGCATAAGTTAGTAAGCAAGTAAGTAAGTAGGTAGGTGAGTATCTAAGTAAGCAGCATAAGTAAGAAAGTAAGTAAGCAAGTAGGTAAGTAAGTAAAAATGTATTTATATAGCACTAAAAACACAGAGTTACAAAGTACCTTCACGCAGAAGTCTGCTGGGGAGCTACAGGAACTAGAACTGCCTTTTTTATTGTTTTTTTTTTTTTGCTGTGTCGTGCCGTAAAGAGCCACAACAGAGATTTTCTTCCCTGGTAGTTTGAAGATGAAAAGACATCCAGGTATTGTGTTACCTCGTGATTTATAGACAACACTCATCTGGAAATCTCTGGTTTCTCTCTCTCTGCTCCATCTCACACAGGCTCCCTGTCGTAGTGAATGGGAGCTTTGAGACACACTACATTACTACATTACTTACAAAAATGGGGGGTGATTTAAATGTATCTCAGTGTAAATCCTTTCAGGAAGACCTCACTCTTAATCAATGCTCTCTTCCTAAATGGAATCAGCTGTTGGAGGCGTCACCTTCCTGATTAACCAATCAGAATCAGCCACAAATGGCAAGGGCCAATCACAGAGTCCCAACCCTGCTTTAAATAATTGTTTCTCCCTTTGCTATCGGCTGTCGTTGCAGGCAGAGAGTGCAACCTGCAACCCTCCACCTCCAGTCATCTACTCCAGCTCCACCTTGGAAATGAGTAATTAAGCATGAATTAGCATAAAAATGACTTATCAACTAAAGAAATCTTAGTCGACTAAGACCAAAATCACAGATTAGTCGACTAATCAACCCTGCTGCCGAATACGGCGGACAAATACACGAGACACAAGCAAGGGAGGCGAAGTGAAGGAATTGTGGATGCAATTTAACCCTCATGTTGTCTTCCTGTCATAATGAAATGAAAATCAACACTTTTATTGATGCTTTTTATCAATGTTTTTAACAGTTTCTTTCGTTTTTGTCCATTTTTTTCAATGTTTGTCATTTTTTTTGACGTTTTCAACACCACGTTACACTAAGTTATTAACTTTAGTTTTACAGTTATTTTTGGAATTTATGGTCAATAAACCTCATTTATAGGAAATTATACCTAATGTTTGAGTTAGAAAAGCAGAAATTAGGAATTATTTAGACTAAAATTAAAGGAATGGATGTTGATGATAATCACAGACTGGAATATGTCAACTTTTACTCAATACTATTTCAAAAACACTTCCATTTGTTTTACAATGCTATAAAATTGAATAAGACGCCCCAAAATTAATGAAAGTAGAGATTTGTACTTGGCAAAGAGCGTTGTGTGGAATCAATCATGTTATTTTGGGGAATTAAAAAGAACATTGATATAGGACAACATGGGGACAACATGAGGACGACATGAGGACAACATGAGGACAACATGGGGACAACATGAGGACAACATGAAGACAACATGAAGACAACATGAAGACAACATGGGGACAACATGAAGACAACATGAAGACAACATGAAGACAACATGGGGACAACATGAAGACATCATGAAGACAACATGAAGACAACATGGGGACAACATGAAGACATCATGAAGACAACATGAAGACATCATGAAGACAACATGAAGACAACATGAAGACAACATGGGGACAACATGAAGACATCATGAAGACAACATGAAGACAACATGGGGACAACATGAAGACAACATGAAGACATCATGAAGACAACATGAAGACAACATGGGGACAACATGAAGACATCATGAAGACAACATGGGGACAACATGAGGACAACATGAAGACATCATGAAGACAACATGAAGACAACATGAAGACATCATGAAGACAACATGAAGACAACATGAAGACATCATGAAGACAACATGAAGACAACATGAAGACAACATGAAGACAACATGAAGACAACATGGGGACAACATGAGGACAACATGAAGACATCATGAAGACATCATGAAGACAACATGAAGACAACATGAAGACATCATGAAGACAACATGAGGGCAACATGAAGACAACATGAGGACAACATGAGGACAACATGAAGACAACATGAGGACATCATGAAGACAACATGGGGACAACATGAGGACAACATGAAGACATCATGAAGACAACATGAGGACAACATGAGAACAACATGAGGACAACATGAAGACAACATGAAGACAACATGAAGACAACATGAAGACAACATGAGGGCAACATGAGGACAACATGAGGACATCATGAAGACAACATGGGGACAACATGAGGACAACATGAAGACATCATGAAGACAACATGAGGACAACATGAGAACAACATGAGGACAACATGAAGACAACATGAGGGCAACATGAGGACAACATGAGGACAACATGAGGACAACATGAGGACAACATGAGGACAACATGAAGACAACATGAGGACAACATGAGGACAACATGAGGACAACATGAAGACAACATGAAGACAACATGAAGACAACATGAGGGCAACATGAGGACAACATGAGGACAACATGAGGACAACATGAGGACAACATGAGGGCAACATGAGGACAACATGAGGACAACATGAGGGCAACATGAGGGCAACATGAGGGCAACATGAGGGTTAAGAGAACTGAGATACAGTCTAAGCATCTCTCTCTCTCTCTCTCTCTCTCTCTCTCTCACTCTCGTCCAAATCAACATCCTGTCCCCGGCCTGTAGGAAGCAAAGAGCGTTGTGTGGAATCAATCATGTTATTTTGGGGAATTAAAAAGAACATTGATATAGGACAACATGGGGACAACATGAGGACGACATGAGGACAACATGAGGACAACATGGGGACAACATGAGGACAACATGAAGACAACATGAAGACAACATGAAGACAACATGGGGACAACATGAAGACAACATGAAGACAACATGAAGACAACATGGGGACAACATGAAGACATCATGAAGACAACATGAAGACAACATGGGGACAACATGAAGACATCATGAAGACAACATGAAGACATCATGAAGACAACATGAAGACAACATGAAGACAACATGGGGACAACATGAAGACATCATGAAGACAACATGAAGACAACATGGGGACAACATGAAGACAACATGAAGACATCATGAAGACAACATGAAGACAACATGGGGACAACATGAAGACATCATGAAGACAACATGGGGACAACATGAGGACAACATGAAGACATCATGAAGACAACATGAAGACAACATGAAGACATCATGAAGACAACATGAAGACAACATGAAGACATCATGAAGACAACATGAAGACAACATGAAGACAACATGAAGACAACATGAAGACAACATGAGGACAACATGAAGACATCATGAAGACATCATGAAGACAACATGAAGACAACATGAAGACATCATGAAGACAACATGAGGGCAACATGAAGACAACATGAGGACAACATGAGGACAACATGAAGACAACATGAGGACATCATGAAGACAACATGGGGACAACATGAGGACAACATGAAGACATCATGAAGACAACATGAGGACAACATGAGAACAACATGAGGACAACATGAAGACAACATGAAGACAACATGAAGACAACATGAAGACAACATGAGGGCAACATGAGGACAACATGAGGACATCATGAAGACAACATGGGGACAACATGAGGACAACATGAAGACATCATGAAGACAACATGAGGACAACATGAGAACAACATGAGGACAACATGAAGACAACATGAGGGCAACATGAGGACAACATGAGGACAACATGAGGACAACATGAGGACAACATGAGGACAACATGAAGACAACATGAGGACAACATGAGGACAACATGAGGACAACATGAAGACAACATGAAGACAACATGAAGACAACATGAGGGCAACATGAGGACAACATGAGGACAACATGAGGACAACATGAGGACAACATGAGGGCAACATGAGGACAACATGAGGACAACATGAGGGCAACATGAGGGCAACATGAGGGCAACATGAGGGTTAAGAGAACTGAGATACAGTCTAAGCATCTCTCTCTCTCTCTCTCTCTCTCTCTCTCTCTCACTCTCGTCCAAATCAACATCCTGTCCCCGGCCTGTAGGAAGCAAAGAGCGTTGTGTGGAATCAATCATGTTATTTTGGGGAATTAAAAAGAACATTGATATAGGACAACATGGGGACAACATGAGGACGACATGAGGACAACATGAGGACAACATGGGGACAACATGAGGACAACATGAAGACAACATGAAGACAACATGAAGACAACATGGGGACAACATGAAGACAACATGAAGACAACATGAAGACAACATGGGGACAACATGAAGACAACATGAAGACATCATGAAGACAACATGAAGACAACATGAAGACAACATGGGGACAACATGAAGACATCATGAAGACAACATGAAGACAACATGGGGACAACATGAAGACAACATGAAGACATCATGAAGACAACATGAAGACAACATGGGGACAACATGAAGACATCATGAAGACAACATGGGGACAACATGAGGACAACATGAAGACATCATGAAGACAACATGAAGACAACATGAAGACATCATGAAGACAACATGAAGACAACATGAAGACATCATGAAGACAACATGAAGACAACATGAAGACAACATGAAGACAACATGAAGACAACATGGGGACAACATGAGGACAACATGAAGACATCATGAAGACATCATGAAGACAACATGAAGACAACATGAAGACATCATGAAGACAACATGAGGGCAACATGAAGACAACATGAGGACAACATGAGGACAACATGAAGACAACATGAGGACATCATGAAGACAACATGGGGACAACATGAGGACAACATGAAGACATCATGAAGACAACATGAGGACAACATGAGAACAACATGAGGACAACATGAAGACAACATGAAGACAACATGAAGACAACATGAGGGCAACATGAGGACAACATGAGGACATCATGAAGACAACATGGGGACAACATGAGGACAACATGAAGACATCATGAAGACAACATGAGGACAACATGAGAACAACATGAGGACAACATGAAGACAACATGAGGGCAACATGAGGACAACATGAGGACAACATGAGGACAACATGAGGACAACATGAGGACAACATGAGGGCAACATGAGGGCAACATGAGGGTTAAGAGAACTGAGATACAGTCTAAGCATCTCTCTCTCTCTCTCTCTCTCTCTCTCTCTCACTCTCGTCCAAATCAACATCCTGTCCCCGGCCTGTAGGAAGTGACCTCAGCTTCAGATAAAGCTTCCGCATCAGAAACAAAAACATCAGGCCAGCCGTAATGAGCTCTGCTCCAGTGTGTTCTGACGGAGCCCAGGTGGAGGGACACACACATGACTCTGATTAGGGGGCCTTCGGGGGGCTGTAGGGTGGGCCGTGCACGGCCAATCAGGACAGTTCACTTTATGATGAAACTGTGGCTGCTTCCCAAGTCTCTTATTCGATATCTTCTCGCTTGAACCGAGAGATATTAGTTATATGAATGAGCATGTAGAGCGATAAATATAAATATACCAAGTCTAAAAAAAAAAAACTGAAAAATATAAATATCTAGATACAAGATACATACAGTTGGAAAAAAGTATAAATATCCATATTTAAAAATAAAATAGTGCGGTAGAGAATAAGGTGCAGTCAGAACAGATACTAAGGTGCATTTTAAACAGATTATTTTGTACATGAATAGTCAGATTGATTGGACTGTTTTAGTGTGTTTCATTGTCCCTGCTCGAAGGAGGGAGGAGGGAGGATGGAGGAGGTAGGAGGGAGGATGGAGGACGGATGAGGGAGGATGGAGGAGGTAGGATGGAGGATGGAGGATGGAGGAGGGAGGAGGTAGGAGGGAGGACGGAAGAGGTAGGAGGGAGGATGGAGGACGGAGGAGGGAGGATGGAGGACGGAGGAGGAAGAAGGGAGGATGGAGGACGGAGGATGTAGAAGGGAGAATAGAGGAGGTAGGAGGGAGGATGGAGGACGGATGAGGGAGGATGGAGGAGGTAGGATGGAGGATGGAGGAGGGAGGAGGTAGGAGGGAGGACGGAAGAGGTAGGAGGGAGGATGGAGGACGGAGGAGGAAGAAGGGAGGATGGAGGACGGAGGAGGTAGAAGGGAGAATGGAGGAGGTAGGAGGGAGGATGGAGGATGGAGGAGGGAGGATGGAGGACGGAGGATGGAGGAGGGAGGATGGAGGACGGAAGAGGTAGGAGGGATGATGGAGGACGGAGGAGGTAGAAGGTAGGAGGGAGGATGGAGGACGGAGGAGGAAGAAGGGAGGATGGAGGACGGAGGAGGTAGAAGGGAGAATGGAGGAGGTAGAAGGGAGAATGGAGGAGGTAGGAGGGAGGACGGAGGACGGAGGATGGAGGAGGGAGGATGGAGGACGGAGGAGGTAGGAGGGATGATGGAGGACGGAGGAGGTAGGAGGGAGGATGGAGGACGGAGGAGGTAGAAGGTAGGAGGGAGGATGGAGGACGGAGGAGGTAGGAGGGAGGATGGAGGACGGAGGAGGGAGGATGGAGGACGGAGGATGGAGGAGGGAGGATGGAGGACGGAGGAGGGAGGATGGAGGACGGAGGATGGAGGAGGGAGGATGGAGGATGGAGAAGGTAGAAGGTAGGAGGGAGGATGGAGGACGGAGGAGGTAGGAGGGAGGATGGAGGACGGAGGAGGTAGGAGGGAGGATGGAGGACGGAGGAGGTAGGAGGGAGGATGGAGGACGGAGGAGGTAGGAGGGATGATGGAGGACGGAGGAGGTAGGAGGGAGGATGGAGGACGGAGGAGGTAGGAGGGTGGATGGAGGAGGTTGGAGGGAGGATGGAGGACGGAGGAGGTAGGAGGGAGGATGGAGGAGGGATCGCTGAGGAGCTAGGAGCCAGGAGACAGAGAGCAGCCTTCCTGGAAGCCGAGCAGCTAAAACCTCACCTCGAGATCACCCATACATCTGACAAACTCACGTGACACTTCAGAGGAAAGGACGTCTCATTCCTCTAAAGACACATGTCCTCATTTCCTCTCTCCTCGCTCCTCTCCTACATGCTTCCTCGGTGGGACGGACCACATCGTGAGGAAGGGAAGCAAGTGAAGGACAGTTTTCAATTAAACAACCTGAGACTAAGCCCTTCGGACCTCCACTGGGCCCCAGGACACTCTGGCACTCATTAGTGGGCCAATTGCCTTTTGTGTGTAAGCATGGTGGGGTGTGGGGGTGGGGGTGGGGGTGGGGGGTAGTTTGGGTAATGTTTTCCTCTAAGAAGCAACATGTGGGTTTAGCGAGGGCCCCTGTGGCTGAAAGTGTGCCGCACTTTGGGAACACTAGGGGCACAGGCTGTGCACCAAAATACAACAAACCACGTTCCAGCCAACAACACCTAGATACAAATCACGCTACTCAATCAGCTGTGCTCACGTTAGGTCACGGCAGTTTGCTGCTATGACGACCAGCCGCGGCTCACCTCACGATGGAGGCGGTACCAATCAGCAACGGAGACAGGAGGATGGAGCACCGCAGTCGAGCCGAGCCGAGCCGAGCCGAGCCCGAGCAGGAACCATTAATGGAGAAACGCCATAACATTACATGACAGAGGGTTTTTTTGGCACCGGTGCCTGTACATATCTGCACATATCCTGCACATATCCTTAAAACTGTGTCTGTGTGTGTGTGTGTATGTGTATGTGTGTGGGGGGGGCCATTGGTTTCATCGTGGCACATTGTGCTGCCTTCGACTGGACTGTTTAAATGTCTGCTGATATCAGGAAAACACAAACAAGCAGGCCTGCTGGGGAGGATAAGGAGCCAAGGGGAAGCCGAGGCCATTCTTCTCCTCGTGTGTGACAGGAATTGTGTTGGAACCAGCACCTGTCCCCCCACCCGTCCCCCGTCCCCCCCCAACAATGACCACAGAGGTCGGCCAGAGAAAGCGAGACGCAGGAGACGGAGTGAGGAGAGAGAGAGCACCAGACAGTAAAGAAAACTGGATACCTTTCCCTCCCTCTCCTTTCATTTCTTCAATACCTAATTTCAATACTTCTACCGAGATGTAATAATGTCTGTGATTGGCGGTATTGGTAGTCCTAGTTACCCAGCATGCATGTCTTTATGGTCGGAGGAAATCGGTTTACAAAAAGACTGAGAATAAAAATCAAAATGTGTGTCAAACAGTCAGTCAAAAAAATCTGATCTGGCAATAAATCGGAATTGAGCATCAAAGCCTGCAGTCTGAACGCAGCCTAACTTCCCTCCCTCTCTTTCACTTTCCCCTCCCACTCTTCTGTTCTCTCTCATCTCTCTCTCTCTCATATTCAAACAACATAATCGGTGTAAATTCCACTCCCGACCAGGCGTATGTTTTCAAAGCCCCAGACTTGCTGCAGCATGGACCAGATAAACATCTGCATCATATCTGCATAAATGGTTTGCATTGGTAATAAGGTGAACCAGCTGCTGAGGCTATCCTGTTGGCCTTTCCTTCACCTGCCTCGCTCCCCTCCTCCCCCTCCCCCCTCCACCTTCATCTGTTCTCCGCACCAGCTTGACACCTGTGTTTTTTAAACTAGACAAAGACCAGCGGCATCTCCGCGTCCTTCACACTCCTCCATGAGATACCCTCCAAACGGCCAGAACAGAGGAATGCTGGCCACAGCACAATCCTACACCGATGACATGATAAGAGACTTGGGGGGTGGAGGAGAACTTTCTAACCTTAATTCATTGTTCTCTGCAAAGACAGTTCGCCCGCGCCATCCATTTAAAAGACGGCTGGAACTAGGGCAGGGAATCGTCACTGATTCAATGTCGGTTTGGGCTATTTTCAGTGGAAGAGATGTAATTTTTATTTCATATGAACACACAATAAAGTGCGGCTCTACAGACTCTACAGTCACTGACTTTTGAGGGAGATTTCATTCAGATATAAAGAGATTAGAGAAGAAAAAAAAAATAAGGCCACGCCAGTTTTTCCCCTCGGCAAAATGACGCCTAACTTCAGAGCATTTTTCAAGCCTCTTCATGACAAGCTCGCATGACATACCAATGAATGCCTTTAGGTCTTTAAGGGCGCTGTCACACCGGTAGTTTGGTGGACTCTGGTGGACCGGTAGTTTTGGTGGATTGTGCAATTCGGGGGTGAAGTTACAACGTTGTTGCATTTGTTCATTTGGTTGAAGGAACCAGACGAGCAGCGATGTGTAGTCACAATAGCTTATGGATCTGAAAGTTATCATCCCTTAAATCATATATGAGTCCGTCAATCGTGTGCAAGTATTGAAATTGCAGGTTAGTAAATGCTCTGTTGTTGGTTCAGCTGCTGTATTTGGGTCGGATCCCAACCCCCACCCACCACCAGCCCACCCCCCCAGCCCAAACCAACCAGACTGTCCAACCAAAACACTGCGAGGACGGCTTTAAACGGACCAAACGAGGCAGATGGGACAGCAACCTCAGTGTCACGGGATGATAAAGACAAAGATAGATTCTGGATTTTATGAATGGATATTGTATATTGTATATAAATCGTACAATCGATTGTTTTGAACCCAGCCTTAGCCGGAGCCGCGTTCAAAGCGGGCACCTCTTACCTCTCTGTCCTTCAACTTCATGGCCAGAACCAGCTGGTTGCGGTGGTTGGTCAGCGCTTCGCGGTAGTTTCCCTTGGAGAAGAATGCCGAGCCCAGATTCCCATGAGCACGGCATTCCCCTGATTGGTCACCTGAAAGGGGAGGGGGGGGGGGGCGACAAAAAAAAACTGATGAGGAGAAGAATCCAAAAGAGCAAACAAAGCAAACGACCTGGTTTTTAAAGTGGCCATATTTATGAAGGAATCCCTTTTTCTGGGATTTGGGCGGTTATTTTGTGTCTCTGGTGCTTCCACACACACACACACTTGGAAAAAAAACTATCCATGCTGTTCTGAGTGAGATCCGGTTTCTGGATGTCCTCTGTCTTCAGTCTCCGGGTGAGCTGTCCAACATCTGCACGGCTTTCTACATCACTAGAGACGAGGTGGCTAACTGTAGCATGCTAGCTCGTTCTCAATGGAAAACACTGCTCCAACAGCCACTAGTGGACCAGAAATCTCCAAAAGAACTACTTCCTGTCCCTGTTCTACTTCCTGTCCCTGTTGTGTCCCTGGTCTAGAAGAAGTCTCCCAGCTGATCCTGCCTTGGACTGACCAAAGCTGGAGAAAGAGTTATCAGCTGATGGGATCTTACCGAGCTACTGAGCATGTGCAGCTCCCAACAAAGATAGGATAGAAGGGAGATGTCTCACTCTGGAGATAAAACTAGTGAGATGTCTCACACTGGAGATAAAACTAGTGAGATGTCTCACTCTGTAGATAAAACTAGAGAGATGTCTCACTCTGGAGATAAAACTAGTGAGATGTCTCACTCTGGAGATAAAACTAGTGAGATGTCAAATTTTGATTCGGCCCCCATATATATTTTGGTTCCCGATAAATGTTGACCTGCCTAGATTCTTTTGAGAGCTTTTGCCGCTTTTCCGGCATTTGTCACTTTATTCCACATTTTTTACGCTTTGGGCCTTTTCAAACTGTAATTGACAAGACTTTAGGATACTGTTTTCTTTAGATTAGATTATATGATATCAGGGGAATGGCTATACTTACAAAGCGGGTGTAGTTTTCACTATTATATCAACAAATGACCCAAAATTATTGTCTTGATAATGTAATGCATCAATTTTTTTTCTGTCCTCGACTCGGTCTTGACTCAGACGCAAACCTTTTTGGACTCGGTCTTGACTTGGTCTCGACAAGTCCTGGTCTTGGACTTATCTTGGACTCGAGAAAAGGTGGTCTTGACTCCAGCCCCGATCCGAACACTAGGTTCCGATTTTAAACCCCAGGTCCGAGAGGGGCCATATCTACAGTTCAGCCTACGTGATTACAGAGCAGCTGGTGTTTATTTCACATCATCCCACCGTCGCTGATGAACCACATCCATGCCACCTCCGCCTTAAAAGGGGAAAAGTGGCCGTTCTGAGTTCTCCACAGTAGAGTGGCTTCCCAGACAGCTGCTGGTGCTGATCTCAATGCTCCAGAGGGCGAGAGGGGAAAGCCTTATTATTTCCGCCTGAAGGAGAGGCCCCACAGACAGGGCCAGAGTGAAGCCCGAGTCTCTGGGCTCCACCTGAAAACCACTGCTCCTTATCTCCAGCTGCTCTGCCCAGTCATGTGTCAAACTGTGTGCGTGGGAGGGGAGGTGGAGCCAGTCTGTGCTAGTCTCCGTTTTGAGTTTTTTTTTCATATCACCTTCTTCTTTTAGCCGTCTTTCTCTCAAACCTTCTCCCCTGTGTAACACCCACGCAGTGTAACAGTTAGTGTTAGTAGGCTAACATGTACTTCTGAGCTAAGAAACATGTTTATTCCCACCAAGTTCTTTAAACACCCTAAATGTCACTCAAACATTATCTTCTCCTATGTTAACGCCCACACAACGTATCTACAGCATCTCTTTCGGAGCTGAGAAATGGGTCAGTTCCTGTCAATTTACTGAAGACTTTAATTACTTTAAACTATGGTGCACGGTGCTCAAATGGGAACAAATACTTTCCTTAACTTCTTTCCAACTGTCCTATGTTAAGACCCACACAGCGTATCTACACTTTGAGTTAGTAACATCCATTTCTGAGCAAAGAAACAGCTCAATTCCTGCAGACTTTTTAAAAAAAAGTTAAAAATACATTTATTTCGGTTCCTTAAAGATATCTAAGACTAAGAGTGTGCAGCTGTGCCAGCTGCTCTGTAAGGCTATACTTAAGCACAGTGCTGCTTTAAGCTAAATGCTAATGTTAGCAGGTATCACCGCCCAATGTGAAGAGAGTGCAGATTTGAGTCGCGCATGCGTCACTTTGCGACAAGTAGCATATAGGATGCTAACGAGAGACTTCTGTAGCGTCTGAAGTAGCCTCCGAGATGCTAACGAGAGACTTCTGTAACATCTGAAGTAGTAGCCTACGAGATGCTAACCAGCGACTTCTGTAACGTCTGAAGTAGTCTCCGAGATGCTAACGAGAGACTTCTGTAACGTCTGAAGTAGCCTCCGAGATGCTAACGAGAGACTTCTGTAACGTCTGAAGTAGCCTCCGAGATGCTAACGAGAGACTTCTGTAATGTCAACACAGTAAAAATGGAGCTACTTAACCAAGTTGCTTCACTGCTAGCTTAGCTACAAGTTAGCATCAAATACAACAAAGGCTGTCAGTTGAATGGTGTTTTGAGCTAACGTTAGCAACCAAACAATCATAGATAGCTACAACGTTTTTGAAATTACTGCTAGCTTAGCTACAAGTTAGCATCAAATACAACAAAGGCTGTCAGCTGAATGGTGTTTTGTGCTAAACGCAATCAAACTATCATAGCTAGATAGCTAAAACGTTTTTGAAATGATTCCCATCTTCTGTTATTGTTTGTAATGAGAAAAGTTGATTATTTCATGGATTTCATAATTTCACAGTTATGTCGTAAACCGTTTAAATCTGAGCATGCACAACTCAAATCTGCACTCGGCTCACATGTCAGAGTAACTTCCTGTCTGTTAGTCCGCGGCCTCGCCTCTATTTAGGAGACGTGAAGACAGATTTTGACCATATATTCGACCCTTAGTCACCAAAATGAACACTTCAACATCCAAGTCTGAAAAGATACATTAATATTACTCCAGCATATCAATAGCAAAGATAAATTGGCCTATTCGGGGGGAAAAAAATAATTTATTTCCATACTGAAGATAAGTTTACTTTAGTTTTACAGTTATTTTTGGAATTTATGGTCAATAAACCTCATTTATAGGAAATTATACCTAATGTTTGAGTTAGAAAAGCAGAAATTAGGAATTATTTAGACTAAAATTAAAGGAATGGATGTTGATGATAATCACAGACTGGAATATGTCAACTTTTACTCAATACTATTTCAAAAACACTTCCATTTGTTTTACAATGCTATAAAATTGAATAAGACGCCCCAAAATTAATGAAAGTAGAGATTTGTACTTGGCAAAGAGCGTTGGGTGGAATCAATCATGTTATTTTGTGGAATTAAAAACAACATTGATAGAGGACAACGGGCTTTGTTTACATAAAATCTGAAAAATTAGAAAATAAAATATTCAACAAAAAACATTGTCCCCAGTAAATGCAGAAGAGGGTCCCCACTTGGTCCCTCTTTCAGCCAAGGGGTCCCTGGCCTAAAAGACATGGTTGAAGACCCCTGAGATCCATTCTTCCCCGGGTCAGGGCTCTTACCTAGGGTCTTGGCGACCTCCAGGTCCTGCTGCATGTAGCCGGTGCTCTTCTCCGCATTGCCCAGGGACCAGTGGGCACTGCTGAGGGCCGAAAAGACCGAGCCGCGGAGCTTGAGGCTGCATGTGCCGATCTTCAAAGCGGCCTCCAGCACCACGACAGAGGCGGTGTGGTGGCTCGCTGTCAGCAGCTCCTGGCCAATCACAGACACCACCACAAAGGGACTTTTGTCCAGCTTCATCTTTTGCAGCTGCTGATAGGTGGGCTCCAGAGACTCTGTGCAGGGGCAGACATGAGTAAGACGCAGATTAGAAACAGCCTCCGCAATATGCCAAAACATAACCTGGTGCTGACGTGGTGACTGACGACGATATCTGGTTGTGACCGCAGTTACTGTTCCCCTTCGAGGGGAACGAGACACTGCGTCGGTTACGACACTATGGGAACGCCTATAGTGTCGTAACCGACGCAGTTCGAGTTCCCCTATCTCGGGGAACAAGGGTTACATATGTAACCCGAGACGTTCCCCTTCGAGGGGAACTCGAACTGCTGTAGTCATATTTGTTACCTATGTTGAATTATGGCTCATTTTGATAAGTTATGCAACCATTGGTCCTATGCTGGTAAGCAGGGTTGGAGTACTCGAGTCCGGTCTTGGACTCGAGTCCGGACTCAAGACCGTTTTTCTATGGTCTCGAACTTGTCTCGGTCTCGGCCACTGGTCTTGCCCAATATGGCTTTTGGTCTGGACTGAGTCCAGGTGTCTTTATTATGTTGATAATAATATTGGAGGGAAAGTGAAACCCAAAATGATTGTCTTGATACTGTCATGCATAAGACCTTTATTCTGTCCTGGACTCGGACTCGAACCTTTTTGGACTCGGTCTTGTCTTGGACTCGACTAAGGTAGTCTTGACTACAGCCCTGCTGGTAAGTTTACATGATCAGTGCCCTAGAATAAAATGAAAGGATGTTTTCTGCCTTGTCATCTTTACTAGTCAACAGTTATCTATAGACTGAGAAAAATGATTTAATTCACTACCGCCGGTATCTACCGGCAACCAAGGCACTCTTGTTGAAGAAAAAGTTAAAAAGCCTTCATTGAGCCAAAGGTTTAAAGGTCTCATGGCATAAAAACTTCAAATGAAAGATGAAAACTGGACATATGTAGTACACTGTAACCCCAGGGGTGTCACCAGCCCAGTGGGAGCACGTCTAGCCAAGTTGAAAATCTGGGCCTACTTAAAGGAAAAAAAATCATTATATAAATTATAAATTATATATTAAAGTAGAAATGTCACTTTATGAGGTTTTTAACATTAATATGAGTCCCCCCAGCCTGCATATGGCCCCCCAGTGGCTAGAAACAGTGATAGGTGTAAACCGAGCCCTGGGTCCTGCTCTGCCTTTGAGAAAATGAAAGCTGAATCTTCCCCTTATGAGGTCATAAGGGGCAAGGTTACCTCCCCTTTCTCTGCTTCGCCCACCCAGAGAATTTGCCCCCCCCCCCATGAGAAAAAGACATGGCTTTCAAACGAGCAAAGTGGTAGTTGGTCAAATACACCGCTGTGATTGGTGCAGCTCGGGTTTTGGCCCCGCCTATATCAGATACACCGATGTGATTGGTGCAGCTCGGGTTTTGGCCCCGCCTATGTCAGATACACCGATGTGATTGGTGCAGCTCGGGTTTTGGCCCCGTCTATATCAGATACACCGATGTGATTGGTGCAGCTCGGGTTTTGGCCCCGCCTATATCAGATACACCGATGTGATTGGTGCAGCTCGGGTTTTGGCCCCGCCTATATCAGATACACCGATGTGATTGGTGCAGCTCGGGTTTTGGCCCCGCCTATATCAGATACACCGATGTGATTGGTGCAGCTCGGGTTTTGGCCCCGTCTATATCAGATACACCGATGTGATTGGTGCAGCTCGGGCTACAAGGGCATAATCACACTTGTGCCTTCTCTCCGTGTCCGCCCACGTGGTTGTTAGAGAAGAATAGGTGTTGTGGAGGAAAACAGTTTATTTTGCATTTTGTTCCTTGACAACAGCTATGTGGGTCACTTATATAACTTGTTAATACACTGTTGTATCATTGTTTTGTGTTTCATTTATCAATTGTATAACCTGTTTTGGTCATGTATCGAGCCCATGTTTTGAGAGCAGCTTTCCATCGAGCTCATGTTTTGAGAGCGGCTTTCCTGTTTCGAAAACATGCTTTCGGAGCAGGACGTCGGACTCACCAAGGATAGGCTGAGAGTAAGGGACTGGCCCTCCTCGCTCGCACCCGATCCTTGGTTTTACTAGAGAATAAAAGACGGGGAGTCCCTCGGTCTGGCAGAGTCTGCTGCGGGTCGCGTACGGACGCCCAGCCACGTTGATGCTGCTCTGCTCGGACTGACGGCTCTCCAGTCCTGTGTCAAGGTAAGAGCTCTAAAAGTAGTGTTTACCTAGCATCACGTATTGATAGTGCATGTGTGTGCTTGCTGCTTTGCTGTATTCTGTGGCGGAATAAAAAGACACATTTATTCTAGCAGAAACAGTGTTTGAGTTTTTTGTTTGCAGCCAACCACCCCCCGATCCGGTATAAAGATTTCACAAAACAGGTGTGCATAGGGTGGAGTGGCGTTTTGAGACGGAGTTTAAGGAGCGATGGGGAAGCTAATGCAGCCGACGCTCCGCAGTAGCAGCACGGAGGACTGCAGAGCAAAGGACACACTCAAGGTGACCTCTGAAGAGGCTAAAAACACACACAATGACTTAAATCAATGGCCGGGCCCCGCGGGATTCAGGATCCACGGCCCCTCCAGATTACAAAGCCCTCCGGCAGACACCAGCATCGAACAACAGGAAGGGAGGGCAAAGGAGTAGTGTGTGTGTGTGTGTGTGTGTGTGTGTGTGTGTGTGTGTGTGTGTGGTATAGATGCATTTGTGTCGGTGACTGCATGGTGTGACTGTGCCTCTGCACTCTGGCTGGGCGAGGCCATGTGGAGAAAATCATATATTATATACGAATGTTAGGGCACAATGGGTAAAAATGTGTATTAATGTGCATAAAGAAGCCAAGAAAAGATGGAAAAATCTCCAAAAGGCATCAAATGACAGATTATTATTATTATGTCTTTATTGTGTTTATGTGTAGTATCCTTTTTTAATTTAATTTAATGTTTGCATTACATTTGTACACTGTATTTATCAATGGGATTTAAAGAGTTTTATCTGTTTTACTATTTTTTATATTTGTATTGTTGACTGTAATCTTCTTATTGTTGTTGTTTTTTTTAGGGAGACTATTTTAAGATCTGTCCAGGGACAACAGATGAAAAACAGCCTTTTGGCTAATTCTGCTACATTTACAGCGATGTTAATTAATGTACACTGTCCCTGTCAAATACATTAATAAAATAAAATAAATTAGACATTCGTATTATAAGTCACAAAAAGTAAGATTGTACCTGGGGTGCCCAAACTTTCGAACCTCACAGTATACAGTGGGTACGGAAAGTATTCAGACCCCTTTAAATTTTTCACTCTTTGTTTCATTGCAGCCATTTTCCAAAAATCAAAAAAGTTCATTTTATTTCTCAGTAATGTACACTCAGCACCCCATCTTGGACAGAAAAAACAGAAATGTAGAAATTTTTGCAAATTTATTAAAAAACAAAAACTGAAATATCACACGGTCATAAGTATTCAGACCCTTTGCCGTGACCCTCATATGTAACTCAGGTGCTGTCTATTTCTTCTGATCATCCTTGAGATGGTTCTACACCTTCATTGGAGTCCAGCTGTGTTTGATTATACTGATTGGACTTGATTAGGAAAGCCACACACCTGTCTATATAAGACCTTACAGCTCACAGTGCATGTCAGAGCAAATGACAATCATGAGGTCAAAGGAACTGCCTGAGGAGCTCAGAGACAGAATTGTGGCAAGGCACAGATCTGGTCAAGGTTACAAAAAAATTTCTGCTGCACTTAAGGTTCCTAAGAGCACAGTGGCCTCCATAATCCTCAAGTGGAAGACGTTTGGGACGACCAGAACCCTTCCTAGAGCTGGCCGTCCGGCCAAACTGAGCTATCGGGGGAGAAGAGCCTTGGTGAGAGAGGCAAAGAAGAACCCAATGGTCACTGTGGCTAAGCTCCAGAGATGCAGTCGGGAGATGGGAGAAAGTTGTAGTAAGTCAACCATCACTGCAGCAATCCACCAGTCGGGGCTTTATGGCAGAGTGGCCCGAAGGAAGCCTCTCCTCAGTGCAAGACACATGAAAGCCCGCATGGAGTTTGCTAAAAAACACCTGAAGGACTCCAAGATGGTGATAAATAAAATCCTCTGGTCTGATGAGACCAAGATAGAACTTTTTGGCCTTAATTCTAAGCGGTATGTGTGGAGAAAACCAGGCACTGCTCATCACCTGTCCAATACAGTCCCAACAGTGAAGCATGGTGGTGGCAGCATCATGCTGTGGGGGTGTTTTTCAGCTGCAGGGACAGGACGACTGGTTGCAATCGAGGGAAAGATGAATGCGGCCAAGTACAGGGATATCCTGGACGAAAACCTTTTCCAGAGTGCTCTGGACCTCAGACTGGGCCGAAGGTTTACCTTCCAACAAGACAATGACCCTAAGCACACCGCTAAAATAACGAAGGAGTGGCTTCACAACAACTCCGTGGCTGTTCTTGAATGGCCCAGCCAGAGCCCTGACTTAAACCCAATTGAGCATCTCTGGAGAGACCTGAAAATGACTGTCCACCAACGTTTACCATCCAACCTGACAGAACTGGAGAGGATCTGCAAGGAGGAATGGCAGAGGATACCCAAATCCAGATGTGAAAAACTTGTTGCATCTTTCCCAAAACGACTCATGGCTGTATTAGATCAAAAGGGTGCTTCTACTAAATACTGAACAAAGGGTCTGAATACTTATGACCATGTGATATTTCAGTTTTTGTTTTTTAATAAATTTGCAAAAATTTCTACATTTCTGTTTTTTTCTGTCCAAGATGGGGTGCTGAGTGTACATTACTGAGAAATAAAATGAACTTTTTTGATTTTTGGAAAATGCCTGCAATGAAACAAAGAGTGAAAAATTTAAAGGGGTCTGAATACTTTCCGTACCCACTGTATATACTGTATTTATATAATGATATTCTTGAGAGATATTAACCCTCGTGTTGAAAATCAACACTTTTTTTGAAGCTTTTTATCGATGTTTTTAACTTTTTCTTACGTTTTTGTCCCTTTTTTCAACACTTTTGACACTTTTTTTTCAATGTTTGTCATTTTTTTGACATTTTCAACACTACGTAACACTAACTTATTAACTTTATTTCATTCACCAAGACACACACACTCACACACACACACAAATTCACCTAGAGACACACACACACACACACACCTAGAGACACACAAATACACACAATATGAGATGCTTTCTCACACAAGCAGTCAAAAGCATCCTTTCCACACACAAACACACACACGCTAATTCACCTAGAGACACACACCTAAACACACACACACACACCTAGAGACACAAGCAGTCAAAAGCATCCTTTCCACACACACACACACACACACACACACCACACACACACACACACACACTAATTCACCTAGAGACACACACCTAAACACACACACACATGCTAATTCACCTAGAGACACACACCTAAACACACACACACACATGCTAATTCACCTAGAGACACACACCTAAACACACACACACACGCTAATTCACCTAGAGACACACACTTAAACACACACACACACACAATATGAGCTGCTTCTACACACAAGCAGTCAAAAGCATAACGGATGATGTCCTTTCACGAGCTCTGCTTCTGTTCCAGTCGTTGGCAGAATGTCGTGCTTACAGCGGCGCTGCGTGCATATTATATCCATTCATAGCCTGTAATTGCCTTCAGAGTGACATCAAAAGCTGAGTCATAAATCAAACACACACAGAATCCTTAAAAAAAATAAAATAAATAAATAAAAGTGTCATGGCTGCTGCATTCATAAACAGGTAGTTATGACAACATCATCTCACGTGTTGTGTTATGAGATGCTGCCTCACACAAGCAGTCAAAAGCATCCTTTCACACACACACACACACACACACACAGACACACACCTAAACACGCACGCACACACACCTAACACACACACACACACACACACCTAACACACACCTAACACACACACACACACACCTAGAGACACACACCTAAACACACACACACACCTAGAGACACACACCTAAACACACACACACACACATAGAGACACACACACACACACCTAGAGACACACAAATACACACAATGAAATACTTTCTCACACAAGCAGTCAAAAGCACACACGTCACACACACACCTAGCGACACACACCTAAACACACACACACACACACACACACCTAGAGACACACACCTAAACACACACACACACACACCTAGAGGCACACACCTAAACACACACACACACACCTAGAGACACACACCTAAACACACACACACACACACACACACACCTAGAGACACACACCTAAACACACACACACACGTAGAGACACACACCTAAACACACACACACACGTAGAGACACACACCTAAACACACACACACACACACGCACACACAGACACAGACACACACACACACATACACACACACACAGACACAGACACAGACACACACACACACAGACACAGACACAGACACACACACACACACACACACACCTAGAGACACAGACACAGACACAGACACAGACACACACACACACACACACACACACACACACCCCAGGTATTCCAACCTCTGCCTCATCGATATACACATATTTTAACGGTGTTTCTGCAGCCGGGGCCACACTTTACTGCAACAACTGTGTACTTATGGCAAAAATACACATCTGCAACCAGAGGCGGGTAGAGTAACCAAAAATTGTACTAAAGTAAAAGTACTGTTACTTCAGAATAATATGCGGCGCAGGTTTGAATCCGACCTGCGGCCCTTTCCGCGTGTCATCCCCCACCTTTCCTGTCTCTCCACTGTTTTAGTTAATTCCTGAAAATTAACACCTTTGTTGCTTTTTATAATTTTTTTTTTTTACCTTTTCTTATGTTTTTGTCCTTTTTTCAACACTTTTAAGGCTTTTTTTCAATGTTTGTCACTTTTTTGACGTTTTCAACACCACGTAACACTAACTTATTAACTTCAGTTTTACAGTTATTTTTGGAATTTATGGTCAATAAACCTAATTTATAGGAAATTATACCTAATGTTTGAGTTAGAAAAGCAGAAATTAGGAATTATTGAGACTAAAATGAAAGGAATGGATGTTGATGATAATCACAGACTGGAATATGTCAACTTTTACTCAATACTATTTCAAAAACACTTCCATTTGTTTTACAATGCTATCAAATTGAATAAGACGCCCCAAAATTAATGAAAGTAGAGATTTGTACTTGGCAAAGAGCGTTGTGGTGGAATCAATCATGTTATTTTGGGGAATTAAAAAGAACATTGATATAGGACAACATGAGGACAACATGAGGACAACATGAGGACAACATGAAGACAACATGAGGGCAACATGAGGACAACATGAGGACAACATGGGGACAACATGGGGACAACATGGGGACAACATGAGGACAACATGAGGACAACATGAAGACAACATGGGGACAACATGAAGACAACATGAGAACAACATGAGGGCAACATGAGGACAACATGGGGACAACATGAGGACAACATGGGGACAACATGAAGACAACATGAGAACAACATGAGGGCAACATGAGGACAACATGGGGACAACATGAGGACAACATGGGGACAACATGAAGACAACATGAGAACAACATGGGGACAACATGGGGACAACATGAGGACAACATGAGGGCAACATGAAGACAACATGGGGACAACATGAGGACAACATGAGGACAACATGAGGGCAACATGAGGACAACATGGGGACAACATGGGGACAACATGAGGACAACATGAGGACAACATGAAGACAACATGGGGACAACATGGGGACAACATGAGGACAACATGAGGACAACATGGGGACAACATGAGGACAACATGAGGACAACATGGGGACAACATGAGGACAACATGAGGGCAAAATGAGGACAACATGGGGACAACATGAGGACAACATGAGGACAACATGAGGACAACATGGGGACAACATGAGGACAACATGAGGACAACATGAGGACAACATGGGGACAACATGAGGACAACATGGGGACAACACGAGGGTTAATATATGTGGTAAACAATATTGAAAAGCAACAAAAAAATGTCAAAAGAGGCGCCAAAAACTTCTGAAAAAGATACAAAAAGTCGAATAAAGCAACAAAGACGCAAAAAAAGAGTCACAAACGTTGCAAAAGAAAAAGAAAACTAACAAAAGTGACGAAAGCGTTGATAAAGCGACTAAAACCTTGGGGGAAAAAAGCGACAAAAAAACATTGAAAAAATCCCATAATTAACGACTGCAGCGGAATAAATAGTTAAAACATAACCCATGTGATTACATACATACTAAAAACCACTTCCAATATTAAAAACTGTGAGAAGCCGATCCCCCAAAGCTCGTTCAATAACACAGATG
Source organism: Etheostoma nigrum (assembly GCA_029931835.1). Classification (NCBI taxonomy): domain Eukaryota; kingdom Metazoa; phylum Chordata; class Actinopteri; order Perciformes; family Percidae; genus Etheostoma; species Etheostoma nigrum. Next base: position 2,113,405 of record CM057241.1, on the reverse strand, counting down.
GACAGTTATATAGTTATATAGTTATAGTAGATGCAATGTGAGCACTTGTGAGCGCTTGTAGAAAATGTAGTCTCTTTTTATTATATTATATATTATTACCTCTGGAATCTGTCGCTGCAGCTTCTCATATTATATTATATTATATTATATTATATTATATATTATTACCTCTGGAATCTGTCGCTGCAGCTTCTCATATTATATTATATTATATTATATTATATATTATATTATTACCTCTGGAATCTGTCGCTGCAGCTTCTCATATTATATTATATTATATTATATTATATTATATTATATATCATTACCTCTGGAATCTGTCGCTGCAGCTTCTCATATTATATTATATTATATTATATTATATATTATTACCTCTGGAATCTGTCGCTGCAGCTTCTCATATTATATTATATTATATTATATATTATTAGCTCTGGGATCTGTCGCTGCAGTTTCTCATATTATATTATATTATATTATATTATATAACCTCTGGAATCTGTCGTTGCAGCGTGCTCTCTCCATCGCACCGCGGCGAGTCTGCACCCTCGACTTCTGCACTTCTTGCGATACATTTGGTGCAAAACTCACTTGTACCTGTACCTGGACTTAGTCTGTGGAGGTCTGAGGTTAACAGGAGGGGGTGGGGGTGGGGGTTGGGGGGCAGCAGGGTTTCTATCTCCAGATGAGGGACAACTCTGTCCGGCTTATTTATGTAGCATGACAGCTAGCGTTAGCTAACTAGCAGCCAGCCCGCTTCTAAATACTGTAAATACCTTTTAATTATCTCACCACTTCAACAGTCACACTGAAACACTGGGGGGGGGGCTCCAGGTCCTGCAGCTGCAGACGGACCGCCATTTGCACCATATGTCCCCTCATAGAAAGTGGGGATATCGGAGGACAGATTGATGGGGGGGAGGGGGGTGCAACAGATTCCACCTGTGTGGGAAATACAGTACGAATCGCACGGGTGCACAACAGCTGCTTGACTCCAGAATAATGAGAGGAAACGTTGATCTATGCACCGAGGAGTGGAAGTGTGTCTGTGTGTGTGTGTGTGTGTGTGTGTGTGTGTGTGTGTGTGTGTGTGTGTGTGTGTGTGTGTGTGTGTGTGTGTGTGTGTCTGTGTGTGTGTGTGTGTGTGTCTGTGTGTGTGTGTCTGTGTGTGTGTGTGTGTGTGTGTCTGTGTGTGTGTGCGTGTGTGTGTGTGTGTGTGTGTGTGTCTGTGTGTGTGTGTGTGTCTGTGTGTGTGTCTGTGTGTGTGTGTCTGTGTGTGTCTGTGTGTGTCTGTGTGTGTGTGTGTCTCTCAGGTACAGGGGGTTGAATTGTATATGACACGCCAAGAATTGGGGCATTATACATATAATATTAACTTCACTGCGGTAACAAAGCAAGCTTTGATGAACTGACTTCACACCGCGTCCCCTTGAAGACACATGCCTTGAAATCGCTCTGAAGTTCATTATTTGCCTCCCTCTATCCTTCTATCCTGATTTATTCATCTGCTCATTTTGGTATGGGTGCCTTTGGATGGATCTCGTTGCTGTGTGGCAGATAATAAAACATAGGGGTGCTTTCGGGAGGACTGATGATGTCTGTGGTGAGATAAACGACTTGGAGAAGCAAACACTGCAATCACAGCTAGATACTATCAGCTCGTTCTGGGCAAGATGGGAGAAAAAACCTGGAGTTCATACCCAGAAGGGAATAAAACGCTGGGTTTGCAGAACTGCTGTAAGAGATTAAGTGTAATTACAGAAGGATTATAAGTGGAATTACAATGTTGGTACAACAAAAAACAAGAAGGTGGAAAACCAGCCGAGTACAATGACTATGGTTGGGGTAGTGAACTGAACTGAATGAATATATGTTGATAACTTGTTGGTTATGATAATTAAAAATAAATTACACAAAAAATTTTGATTAAACAAATCAATGTAGCTTTTTTTTAAGCAAACACAAAAATTACGTTCGTTAGTATTAGGACGCTGACAATTTCGATGACGTCACTGGCGTGGTAGGACCTGCGAAGGTAACCTGGCAAATGCTCGCTACAGACTCGAATACCAGGGGCTGTCGGATAAGGTGACCAGATGTCTCAGACAAAATCCGGGGACATTTTCAGCTCAGAAGCGTAAATACCTCCAAAACACGTCATGTTTTTAATTTTTGTAAAACTTAAAACGGGGACACTAGACCTAGAGATGTTCTCATTAGGGGCTGAACCCCCCCACCCCCCCAAGGTCTGATCCTAGACTCACCCCTGCTGCTACACCTCCAAAAGGGAATGTTGTCATGTTCACTGAACTACATTTATCTGACAGCTTTTGCATTATTACTTCAGGCTTGTTTCTGCAACAGCTCATTGAGTATCATCAGTTCATTTTAGGATTGATTTTAAGATTTTATTGTTTGTTTTTAAAGCCCTTCATGGACTGGCTCCAGTCTACATCACTGAGCTGTTGAGGCCACATGCTCCTTCAAGGTCACTAAGGTCTGCAAACCAGTCTCTCCTCGTTGTCCCTAAATCGCGACTCAAGAGTAGAGGTGATCGGGCTTTCTCAGTTGCAGCCCCGAGACTGTGGAATGAGTTGCCTCTTCATGTCAGACTGGCCCCGAGACTGTGGAATGAGTTGCCTCTTCATGTCAGACTGGCCCCGAGACTGTGGAATGAGTTGCCTCTTCATGTCAGACCGGCCCCGAGACTGTGGAATGAGTTGCCTCTTCATGTCAGACTGGCCCCGAGACTGTGGAATGAGTTGCCTCTTCATGTCAGACCGGCCCCGAGACTGTGGAATGAGTTGCCTCTTCATGTCAGACCGGCCCCGAGACTGTGGAATGAGTTGCCTCTTCATGTCAGACTGGCCCCGAGACTGTGGAATGAGTTGCCTCTTCATGTCAGACCGGCCCCGAGACTGTGGAATGAGTTGCCTCTTCATGTCAGACTGGCCCCGAGACTGTGGAATGAGTTGCCTCTTCATGTCAGACCGGCCCCGAGACTGTGGAATGAGTTGCCTCTTCATGTCAGACCGGCCCCGAGACTGTGGAATGAGTTGCCTCTTCATGTCAGACCGGCCCTGAGACTGTGGAATGAGTTGCCTCTTCATGTCAGACCGGCCCCGAGACTGTGGAATGAGTTGCCTCTTCATGTCAGACTGGCCCCGAGACTGTGGAATGAGTTGCCTCTTCATGTCAGACTGGCCCCGAGACTGTGGAATGAGTTGCCTCTTCATGTCAGACCGGCCCCGAGACTGTGGAATGAGTTGCCTCTTCATGTCAGACTGGCCCCGAGACTGTGGAATGAGTTGCCTCTTCATGTCAGACCGGCCCCGAGACTGTGGAATGAGTTGCCTCTTCATGTCAGACCGGCCCCGAGACTGTGGAATGAGTTGCCTCTTCATGTCAGACCGGCCCCGAGACTGTGGAATGAGTTGCCTCTTCATGTCAGACCGGCCCCGAGACTGTGGAATGAGTTGCCTCTTCATGTCAGACCGGCCCCGAGACTGTGGAATGAGTTGCCTCTTCATGTCAGACCGGCCCCGAGACTGTGGAATGAGTTGCCTCTTCATGTCAGACCGGCCCCGAGACTGTGGAATGAGTTGCCTCTTCATGTCAGACCGGCCCCGAGACTGTGGAATGAGTTGCCTCTTCATGTCAGACCGGCCCCGAGACTGTGGAATGAGTTGCCTCTTCATGTCAGACCGGCCCCGAGACTGTGGAATGAGTTGCCTCTTCATGTCAGACCGGCCCCGAGACTGTGGAATGAGTTGCCTCTTCATGTCAGACCGGCCCCGAGACTGTGGAATGAGTTGCCTCTTCATGTCAGACCGGCCCCGAGACTGTGGAATGAGTTGCCTCTTCATGTCAGACTGGCCCCGAGACTGTGGAATGAGTTGCCTCTTCATGTCAGACTGGCCCCGAGACTGTGGAATGAGTTGCCTCTTCATGTCAGACCGGCCCCGAGACTGTGGAATGAGTTGCCTCTTCATGTCAGACCGGCCCCGAGACTGTGGAATGAGTTGCCTCTTCATGTCAGACTGGCCCCGAGACTGTGGAATGAGTTGCCTCTTCATGTCAGACCGGCCCCGAGACTGTGGAATGAGTTGCCTCTTCATGTCAGACCGGCCCCGAGACTGTGGAATGAGTTGCCTCTTCATGTCAGACTGGCCCCGAGACTGTGGAATGAGTTGCCTCTTCATGTCAGACTGGCCCCGAGACTGTAGAATGAGTTGCCTCTTCATGTCAGACTGGCCCCGAGACTGTAGAATGAGTTGCCTCTTCATGTCAGACTGGCCCCCAGCCTTCCGGTTTTTAAATCACGACTAAAAACACATTTTTATTCCTTGGCTTTTAATCCGGCATGAGAACTGTATGTTGTATTTGTCTGGTGTTTTATTCTGTCTATTTATTGTTTCATGTCAATGTCCAGCACTTTGGTCAACCTGGTTGTTTTAAATGTGCTTTAGAAATAAAGTTTGATTGATTGATTGATTGATTGATCAGATACAATATAAACTATTAAGGAAATATTTTCCTTAATAGTTTATATTGTATATCCTATACAATAGTTTATAGTTTATAGTTTATATTATATATCCTTTCCATAATGTTATCAGACACTTAGAATATTAATCTGAGTCTGTCAGCAGCAAAACGAGCACTTTATGAACGTAAATACAAGCTGGACAATTATCCCATTAACTTCCATTGTAGCTTGTTTCTCTGCTGCCGACTGCAGCGATCTCGTTTCATACTGCATCAATGTCAAAGGAAAATCTTTCCTCAATAGTTTATATTGTATCCGATACTCAGCTCTAGGTCTAGTGTCCCCGTTTTAAGTTTTACAAAAATTAAAAACATGACGTGTTTTGGAGGTATTTACGCTTCTGAGCTGAAAATGTCCCCGGATTTAGTCTGAGAAATCTGGTCCCCTTAGACTAGATATTGTCTTAGATTTTGGATATATCTGAATATCGTGATATGGTAAGTGTCTTTTCCTGGTGTTAAAGGCTGCATAACAGTAAAGTGATGTCATTTCCTGAACTCAGACTGTTCCAGCTCTTCTATTATTAACCTTTACCCACTAAGTCATTAAATCATTTCTGGAGAATATTCATCAAAAATCTCATTGTGTAAATAACATTTAGTGAAAGCACCAATAGTCACCCGTACAATATCGTCGCAATATCAACAACATCGAGGTATTTAGTGAAGAATATCGTGATATTTGATTTTCTCCATATCTCCCAGCCTATAGCTTGAAGACATATTTGTGGCTCAACGTGTTGAAGTGAATTCTCTCAAATCTTTGGTGCTCAGCTGAAATTCATTCGCTGATTTGAGGCAATCATTACGCTTATTCTTGGGACGTCTGTGCTACTGTAGGTGATCGACAAGGGAGGGAATCACGAGTTTCATCCTGATAAGACATCGTATCGAGTCTTTGGACAACGATACGATATCTGCTAACAAATTAATAATACACATATCATAAAGTCTGCCACAATACGATTAAATTAAATGATTGATATGAGCCCTTTTAGCACAGTTAGTTATATTTATATCAACTCACAGCGAGTATGATTTGACCTGTGTGTTATTGAGCTCTTCCGGATATTCAAATGAAAAGCAAAAAAGGATATAAAGTGGGAATTTCTAAATAAAAGGCACGGGATATGTATTTATATTTTCACTTTGTATCAACGATATTGTAAGCCTTGATCACTGAATATCAATTATAGAGAGGTCTAGACCTGCTCTATCTGTACATTATAGAGAGGTCTAGACCTGCTCTATCTGTAAATTATAGAGAGGTCTAGACCTGCTCTATCTGTACATTATAGAGAGGTCTAGACCTGCTCTATCTGTAAATTATAGAGAGGTCTACACCTGCTCTATCTGTACATTATAGAGAGGTCTAGACCTGCTCTATCTGTACATTATAGAGAGGTCTAGACCTGCTCTATCTGTAAATTATAGAGAGGTCTAGACCTGCTCTATCTGTAAATTATAGAGTGGTCTAGACCTGCTCTATCTGTAAATTATAGAGTGGTCTAGACCTGCTCTATCTGTAAATTATAGAGAGGTCTAGACCTGCTCTATCTGTAAATTATAGAGCGGTCTAGACCTGCTCTATCTGTAAATTATAGAGAGGTCTAGACCTACTCTATCTGTAAATTATAGAGAGGTCTAGACCTGCTCTATCTGTAAATTATAGAGAGGTCTAGACCTGCTCTATCTGTTAATTATAGAGCGGTCTAGACCCGGTCTAGACCTGCTCTATCTGTTAATTATAGAGCGGTCTAGACCTGCTCTATCTGTTAATTATAGAGCGGTCTAGACCTGCTCTATCTGTTAATTATAGAGCGGTCTAGACCTGCTCTATCTGTAAATTATAGAGCGGTCTAGACCTGCTCTATCTGATTAGAGCGGTCTAGACCTGCTCTATCTGTAAATTATAGAGCGGTCTAGACCTGCTCTATCTGTAAATTATAGAGAGGTCTAGACCTGCTCTATCTGTAAATTATAGAGAGGTCTAGACCTGCTATATCTGTAAATTATAGAGTGGTCTAGACCTGCTCTATCTGTTAATTATAGAGCGGTCTAGACCTGCTCTATCTGTAAATTATAGAGCGGTCTAGACCTGCTCTATCTAGAGCGGTCTAGACCTGCTCTATCTGTAAATTATAGAGTGGTCTAGACCTGCTCTATCTGTAAATTATAGAGCGGTCTAGACCTGCTCTATCTGTAAATTATAGAGCGGTCTAGACCTGCTCTATCTGTAAATTATAGAGTGGTCTAGACCTGCTCTATCTGTAGATTATAGAGCGGTCTAGACCTGCTCTATCTGTAAATTATAGAGTGGTCTAGACCTGCTTTAGAGCGGTCTAGACCTGCTCTATCTGTAAATTATAGAGCGGTCTAGACCTGCTCTATCTGTAAATTATAGAGTGATCTAGACCTGCTCTTTTTGTTAATTATAGAGCGGTCTAGACCTGCTCTATCTGTACATTATAGAGCGGTCTAGACCTGCTCTATCTGTAAATTATAGAGAGGTCTAGACCTACTCTATCTGTAAATTATAGAGAGGTCTAGACCTGCTCTATCTGTAAATTATAGAGAGGTCTAGACCTGCTCTATCTGTTAATTATAGAGCGGTCTAGACCTGCTCTATCTGTTAATTATAGAGCGGTCTAGACCTGCTCTATCTGTAAATTATAGAGAGGTCTAGACCTGCTCTATCTGTACATTATAGAGAGGTCTAGACCTGCTCTATCTGTAAATTATAGAGAGGTCTAGACCTACTCTATCTGTAAATTATAGAGAGGTCTAGACCTGCTCTATCTGTAAATTATAGAGAGGTCTAGACCTGCTCTATCTGTTAATTATAGAGCGGTCTAGACCTGCTCTATCTGTTAATTATAGAGCGGTCTAGACCTGCTCTATCTGTTAATTATAGAGCGGTCTAGACCTGCTCTATCTGTTAATTATAGAGCGGTCTAGACCTGCTCTATCTGTAAATTATAGAGTGGTCTAGACCTGCTCTATCTGTAAATTATAGAGTGGTCTAGACCTGCTCTATCTGTAAATTATAGAGAGGTCTAGACCTGCTCTATCTGTTAATTATAGAGTGGTCTAGACCTGCTCTATCTGTAAATTATAGAGAGGTCTAGACCTGCTCTATCTGTAAATTATAGAGTGGTCTAGACCTGCTCTATCTGTAAATTATAGAGCGGTCTAGACCTGCTCTACCTGTAAATTATAGAGAGGTCTAGACCTGCTCTATCTGTAAATTATAGAGTGGTCTAGACCTGCTCTATCTGTAAATTATAGAGCGGTCTAGACCTGCTCTATCTGTAAATTATAGAGCGGTCTAGACCTGCTCTATCTGTAAATTATAGAGTGGTCTAGACCTGCTCTATCTGTAAATTATAGAGCGGTCTAGACCTGCTCTATCTGTAAATTATAGAGCGGTCTAGACCTGCTCTATCTGTAAATTATAGAGTGGTCTAGACCTGCTCTACACGTAAATTATAGAGCGGTCTAGACCTGCTCTACACGTAAATTATAGAGCGGTCTAGACCTGCTCTATCTGTAAATTATAGAGTGGTCTAGACCTGCTCTACACTGTAAATTATAGAGCGGTCTAGACCTGCTCTACACGTAAATTATAGAGCGGTCTAGACCTGCTCTATCTGTAAATTATAGAGCGGTCTAGACCTGCTCTATCTGTAAATTATAGAGTGGTCTAGACCTGCTCTATCTGTAAATTATAGAGCGGTCTAGACCTGCTCTATCTGTAAATTATAGAGCGGTCTAGACCTGCTCTATCTGTAGATTATAGAGTGGTCTAGACCTGCTCTATCTGTAAATTATAGAGTGGTCTAGACCTGCTCTATCTGTAAATTATAGAGTGGTCTAGACCTGCTCTATCTGTAAATTATAGAGAGGTCTAGACCTGCTCTATCTGTTAATTATAGAGTGGTCTAGACCTGCTCTATCTGTAAATTATAGAGAGGTCTAGACCTGCTCTATCTGTAAATTATAGAGTGGTCTAGACCTGCTCTATCTGTAAATTATAGAGCGGTCTAGACCTGCTCTACCTGTAAATTATAGAGTGGTCTAGACCTGCTCTATCTGTAAATTATAGAGTGGTCTAGACCTGCTCTATCTGTAAATTATAGAGCGGTCTAGACCTGCTCTATCTGTAAATTATAGAGCGGTCTAGACCTGCTCTATCTGTAAATTATAGAGCGGTCTAGACCTGCTCTATCTGTAAATTATAGAGCGGTCTAGACCTGCTCTATCTGTAAATTATAGAGCGGTCTAGACCTGCTCTATCTGTAAATTATAGAGCGGTCTAGACCTGCTCTATCTGTAAATTATAGAGTGGTCTAGACCTGCTCTACACGTAAATTATAGAGCGGTCTAGACCTGCTCTACACGTAAATTATAGAGCGGTCTAGACCTGCTCTATCTGTAAATTATAGAGCGGTCTAGACCTGCTCTATCTGTAAATTATAAAGTGGTCTAGACCTGCTCTATCTGTAAATTATAGAGCGGTCTAGACCTGCTCTATCTGTAAATTATAGAGCGGTCTAGACCTGCTCTATCTGTAGATTATAGAGTGGTCTAGACCTGCTCTATCTGTAGATTATAGAGTGGTCTAGACCTGCTCTATCTGTAAATTATAGAGCGGTCTAGACCTGCTCTATCTGTAAATTATAGAGCGGTCTAGACCTGCTCTATCTGTTAATTATAGAGTGGTCTAGACCTGCTCTATCTGTAAATTATAGAGTGGTCTAGACCTGCTCTATCTGTAAAGTGTCTCGAGATAACTCGTTATGAATTGATACTATAAATAAAATTGAATCGATGTACGACGAGCTCGGCTGGCGGGAACGCATCGCCTGGCTTTCCTCCATCAGGGGACTTGGAGTTACACTGATTATCCTCCCCGTTTGCTGGCGTTACACTGATTATCGTCCCCCTCTGAGAGGATCATTACTCTTAATCCTTTGACCTAGCTACCTCTCCTTAACACACCTCGGATTAGCTCCTCTGCTGGTTGCCTTGCATTGTGGGGAATGGAGTAAACAATTAAGAGATTAAATGGCTTGGGCTAAATGTTGGGTTTTTTCTCAACAGAGAGGACCCATTCTGGTCCATAATGCTCAGGTCTGGGCTCGCACCCAATCCCTTTTTCTTGTGTTGGCTCCAGTGACAGGCTTATATGCTCAATGCTGCTCAGATGGGCTCTCCATTCTTTATTCTCTTTATTCCACACACACATATTCAGAGAAGCTGTACTCAATCAAAGAGAAAACGGATTCCTCAGTGAACAAAGCCCTTCAGAGCTGCAGATCTCACAGCACAGTTCATTAAAATTTCTGACTTCTCGAACAAGGCCGCATTTTATTCACAGGCGCGGTTTTCAGCACACTTTTGGGAAAGAAAACGATGACACAGCAGGACTGCAGGATGACTCAGTCTTTGTTGGCAGTCGGTGGTATCCAGATCTGAAGAATATTAAATTCTCCGCGGCGGTCATCTGAAGTAAAATGGTTTCCAGGTTTGTTTTGAGGCTCATTTGGCCGGCCCACGCTGATTAGACACGGACAATCAGGTCACTGCAGATTGGCTGATACCACAGATAATAATGCATAACAGAAACACATTTTAGTTACAATCTTGGCTTGAATGAGCTGCTTATAAATCCACTCAGCTTTAGTAAAAAAAAAAGGGCTTACACAGGGCCAGATGCAGACAATGGCATCAGTGTTGGATGCTCATTAAGATAAGGGGCTATCTGGGAGTGTGATCAGCCCGGCTGACAATAAGATATGCCGAAGCTGCAGGCGTCAGGCCTCAGAGTCCGGAGGTAAGTACATGACACCAGCAGTCAGTCGCAGAGACGGAAAGACAGACAGATGGAGAGAAGGCCTGTCTGCCGGATGGGTAAAACCACTGACAGGTAACGTCACCCCCAACACGCTTATTGACTGACAGAGCGAGGATTGTTTTCAGAGACGGCGGTTGTGGGACAAAACATGTGGAGACGGTGAAGCAGACAGACAGTGACACACTGTGAAATAGGGCTGTCCTCGACTAAAGAAATTCTCCGACGCGTATATAATTTTGTCGACTTGGTCGATGAGTTGATTTAAGCGACAGACCTGCGTGTTTTGAGCATAGACAGTTAAAGAAATGGACCAACAGGTCCCGTTGCTGGAAGACGTAGATGTGACGTGAGCAACCTGTCTGAAAGCTGTAAGTCTTCTGGTAGCTGTGCAAGAGAAATCTCAATCATTCCCAATCAGCAGAGCCGGAGAGGTAGGTATATGTTAGGAGATAACATAGGCTCAGGCTAATTACTGCTAACTAACATGCTAGTTAACATCAACATAGGCACAGGCTAATTACTGCTAACTAACATGCTAGTTAACATTAACATAGGCACAGGCTAATTACTGCTAACTAACATGCTAGTTAACATTAACATATGCACAGGCCAATTACTGCTAACTAACATGCTAGTTAACATTAGCATAGGCACAGGCTAATTACTGCTAACTAACATGCTAGTTAACATTAACATATGCACAGGCTAATTACTGCTAACTAACATGCTAGTTAACATTAACATAGGCACAGGCTAATTACTGCTAACTAACATGCTAGTTAACATTAACATAGGCACAGGCTAATTACTGCTAACTAACATGCTAGTTAACATTAACATAGGCACAGGCTAATTACTGCTAACTAACATGCTAGTTAACATTAACATAGGCACAAGCTAATTACTGCTAACTAACATGCTAGTTAACATTAACATAGGCACAGGCTAATTACTGCTAACTAACATGCTAGTTAACATTAACATAGGCACAGGCTAATTACTGCTAACTAACATGCTAGTTAACATTAACATAGGCACAAGCTAATTACTGCTAACTAACATGCTAGTTAACATTAACATAGGCACAGGCTAATTACTGCTAACTAACATGCTAGTTAACATTAACATAGGCACAGGCTAATTACTGCTAACTAACATGCTAGTTAACATTAACATAGGCACAAGCTAATTACTGCTAACTAACATGCTAGTTAACATTAACATAGGCACAGGCTAATTACTGCTAACTAACATGCTAGTTAACATTAACATAGGCACAAGCTAATTACTGCTAACTAACATGCTAGTTAACATTAACATAGGCACAGGCTAATTACTGCTAACTAACATGCTAGTTAACATTAACATAGGCACAGGCTAATTACTGCTAACTAACATGCTAGTTAACATTAACATAGGCACAAGCTAATTACTGCTAACTAACATGCTAGTTAACATTAACATAGGCACAGGCTAATTACTGCTAACTAACATGCTAGTTGTCCTGTCAAAACACAAATAAAAATCCCCATTCAGCTATTACATGTCTCACCTCGTAACGGCGACTTCATGGCGGCCTCTACCATGCCCACCAGCAGCTGCAGGCTCTTGGGGTCTTGGGCCAGCCCGGAGGCGAAGGCGGCCAGTGCGTCGGCATGACGGCCAAGGTACTGAAGGGCAACACCCTGTCGGAAGTATGCCTGCCGAGAGATCGAGAGAGAGAAAGAGAGAGTCATCGGGGCTGCAGTGTAGAGTATCAGGCTTTACACAAACACATTAGCAGACACACTCATTTCACGCCATTTGCATTTTTTCCACATGAGCCGTTTTTGGAACATGGCACCTCTCTCCTTTCTGTATTCCCATAATAGAGTGATCAGTGGCTTTTTTGTACTTGTTAATTGGATTATAAGTTTAACATAAATGCACATGTTACACTCCGGCTGGCTGCTTTTCTCAGGAGCAACTTATTGTTTTTCTCTTTTAATATTTTGTTCTCCTTGTTTGCTGTGGGAGCAAAGTGCCCACAAGTGGAGAACTGGTATTTCTCTTGGGCTGTGTTAAAAAAAAAAGAGAGAAAGAATAAGGAGAGAAAGAGAGAGTTGCTTACTCAAGTCGGTCTGTAGCTCAATAAAAGAACACCCATAAATACTTCATTCCCCTTTGTCGGGGCGCACTTGTAAAATATTAACACAACTGGCTGCATACTTTCACATCAGATTGTGTCATGATTTGGATACGTGAATGGCTCTTCAAGTCGACAGTGCATTAGTTGCATTTGTCATCCAGTCAGTTATTCACAGAGCTGAGAAAGTGACATTGTTGTGGGTATAATAACTCAGCGCCGCTGAGATATAAACTGCATGTGACTGCCGGCGTGCTGGATCTTTCTGGGAGACTAAATTGTTTTTTGGAACATTCCTTCGGAGTGAAAACTAAAACAGACGCGGCCTCTGAGATCCAACGCTCCATCAATAAGTGTTTTTATCTTCATAATGTCGGGTTGGACTCACCAGAGAAAAGAGATGTGTTTTTTTTCGTTTCCAAGCAAAGTTTGTGACTCAGTATGTTTGTGTGATTCCTCTGACTCTGGTCCAGTTTAGTAAGAGCAGCAAAGAGAGATGGAGCTAGACTAAGGTGACCAGATGTCTCAGACTAAATCCGGGGACATCTTCTGCTCAGAAGCGTATATACCTCCAAAACACGTCATGTTTTTAATTTTTGTAAAAGTTAAAACGGGGACACTAGACCTAGAGCTGAGTATCAGATACAATATAAACTATTGAGGAAAGATTTTCCTTTGACATTGATGCAGTATGAAACGAGATCGCTGCAGTCGGCAGCAGAGAAACAAGCTACAATGGAAGTTAATAATTGAGATAATTGTCCAGCTTGTATTTACGTTCATAAAGTGCTCGTTTTGCTGCTGACAGACTCAGATTAATATTCTAAGTGTCTGATAACATTATGGAAAGGATTTCTAAGGAGGTCGACCTTTCTGTTAAAGATTAAGATCATTTTTTAAAACATAAAAGTCCACCAGACTCCATGTAAATAATCAGTGATTTTAGCGTGTATAGAGCAACATATCTCCACCAGACTCCATGTAAATAATCAGTGATTTTAGCGTGTATAGAGCAGCAAATCTCCACCAGACTCCATGTAAATAATCAGTGATTTTAGCATGTATAGAGCAGCATATCTCCACCAGACTCCATGTAAATAATCAGTGATTTTAGCGTGTATAGAGCAGCATATCTCCACCAGACTCCATGTAAATAATCAGTGATTTTAGCGTGTATAGAGCAGCATATCTCCACCAGACTCCATGTAAATAATCAGTGATTTTAGCGTGTATAGAGCAGCATATCTCCACCAGACTCCATGTAAATAATCAGTGATTTTAGCGTGTATAGAGCAGCATATCTTCACCAGACTCCATGTAAATAATCAGTGATTTTAGCGTGTATAGAGCAGCATATCTCCACCAGACTCCATGTAAATAATCAGTGATTTTAGCGTGTATAGAGCAGCATATCTCCACCAGACTCCATGTAAATAATCAGTGATTTTAGCGTGTATAGAGCAGCATATCTCCACCAGACTCCATGTAAATAATCAGTGATTTTAGCATGGTAAAATACGGCTTTCTAAAACATCTCTGAGCTCTGAGCAGCGCTGCTCGATCGGCTCCGTTTGGTCAGAGTTTTCTTTCTTTCATTCCAGTATCGGGTCTGTCAGTCACAGTGAAAACCGGGGACATTTCCGGGGACAGATCCAGCCGGGGACAGGTCACCAAAACCGGGGACTGTCCCCGGAAACCGGGGACGTCTGGTCACCCTAAGCTAGATCCAACTAGCCCCCCAGTCATCTGGGCTCGTGTGTTAGAAATCACAACAGCAAAGGATTTGGGGGGGTGTAAGTACACACAACAACAGAAATTGTCAGAGGGTTGGTGAATGGCGGACCCAAAATGCAGAGACACACTCACACACACACACAGATTAGTTCTCTTACTGGAGCTAAACCTCTTGTGTGGACGGAGATGTTTTGTCTCAAAATGCTGCTTAAAAATGAAGCTGTACCAGTGTGGATGCAGCCGTAACCTGCCGTCTGGTCACCTCCTCACCGAGCAGGTAGCAACTCCACTCAGTCTTTACAAGTGACACCAGGGCTAATTTGCTATTAGCATCTAAGAGGCCTTTTCATTAGTCTTCCCAAGCTTCTCTGTTAGCACCGCTATAGGCAGCGAAAAAAAGGAGGGGAGGATTAGAGAAAATGAGACATGACATCGAATTTATAGAGAGCAGTAATTAATTTTGCTTCCGCCCGAGCCCCCCCACTGAGTACCAATCTCTCTCTAGACTTCTGCCCTTCTTTGCATCCCTTTGCTCGCATCACAACTCTATTGAAAATGACGAGAAGAGAGTTTCTATTCCAAGCATTAACCTTTGTTCTCACAGTGTTATTACGGTGGGGGGGTTGGGGGGGGGGGGGGGGTGAAGGCCCAAATATCCGCTCAATATTAATCGCATCTTGTGGCAGTGGAATTTAGGCAGGAGGCTTTTGGCGAGAGCGCGGGGGGGGGAGGCCCACAAACGTTTCGCCCGAGGGAGCAAAAGACATTTAAAAGCACTTTTCCCTTTGATTAGATTTAGCTTACAATATGACTGCTCACCCAGAGATCTCTCCTTTATTCTCTTGAGCGGCGTGCCCGCACCGAGACGGCCGGGGAGAGAGAGGACGAGGATGGAGATGAATAAAATAAGGCTCGCTTCAAAAGGAAAAATTGCAATCTTCTTTAATCCTTTTATTTTACCCTATGCTCTCATACAGGAGGAGAAAGACAAGACTGTGCAGAGAGTGCATTCAAACACTGAGACCAAAAGCATGAGTATAAATGCGTAAAGGAACGAGCCACGTCAAAAATGACTAAATCAATGTGCCGTACAGCCTCTTAGGATTTTTATTTTTTTCCATTAATCTCCCACTACCTTGGAAACACATCCTACAGCTGCACAAAGACATACACAAACACGGTAGGATCTCAGTCTTTGCATATTCCAACAAGTCAGTTCATCCATAAAACAGAGGGCTCACTTGAATACCCATTACTGTAGCTGAATACCAGCGTAAGGGAGCATCAACTGGTGCAGAAATAACACCAACAGGTTAGCTACGCTATTGGCAGGAGGCATTATGGGAGAGGGGAGAGCAAGATTTTACCCCTACACAACATTTTCTGTAATGCACGCATAACAGGATCTTTTCTAAAAACACAGCATCTGCTTAGAGCTGCTGCTACACTGATTAGCACAACCTCGCTTAGCTCGTAGCCAGAATGAAAGAGATGGGATGGGATGGGGGTGGGGGGGCATAACAGGAATAAGAGAGACGGCTAAACTTTGCTCTGAGAACATACACAACCAATTGGGGTTGGCCTCTAGCTCACCCAGTATAGTGTGCACCCCCATGTATACTGAGTCTGACCTGCGGCCCTTTGCTGCGTCTCGTACCCCCTCCCACCTTCCCTGTCTATCGACTGTCTAATAAAAGGGAAAAAGCCCCAAAAAATAATCTTAAAAAAACAACAACATGCACAACCAAATGGTACAAGTCAGTGTAAAACCCATCTCCCCAAACAGGATGCAGAGTTCTCACAGAGCACAGGTCTTCCTGCAATGTGACACATCTCTTAGGCACCTTGTACAACATGACATCCACAAATCTGAGACTTTTAATCATGTCTCTTTGCCTGAAATTTGATCCAGGGTAAATTATTGAACTTTCCTGCATCTTCTGCCTCGTGTATATAAAGCAGCAACGTGCTGATACTACAGAGGAGTGGATCGAGTGGGAAGGTGTGCCGTTCTCACCCGTGGGTAAATTCTGGGAGTGCTAATGCGCTTTGTTTCAGTGTGTGTGTGTGTGTGTGTGTGTGTGTGTGTGTGTGTGTGTGTGTGTGTGTGTGTGTGTGTGTGTGTGTGTGGTGAGAAAAAGAGAGGGAGAGTGAAACACATACAGAACATGTAAGAGAGAGGATAAAAGCTTTTCTTGTCTCTCGAACATTTAAATATTTCATGAATGCTTGTTTGATGTAGTTTTTAATATTCATGTTTTTTTATGCTTTGGAGGAAGAGGTAAATGATGCAAAATGAAAAGAAAGAAAAAAACACTCCGGTACGGTGTGGTGCACACTGCGGGGATCCAACACCCAGAGTGTGCACGGGCTTGTTTTTTGCATATGTGTGCCGACACATATGCAAAAAACAAGCCCGTGCACACCAGTGCTCCCTATCTCTCTAACAAGACACTTAAACATGGACACTTGTCTTTCTATGACAGCTCTGTTGTTCACATTAAGGCCCGCAGTCAGAGCAGCTGGACAGAAAGTTGACAAGATTAAGATTGGGAGTTTGGCGCAAGACCAGCTGCTGGAGGCTCCCTCCCCATTAGCAGACATATGTCCTCGCCCCCTTCGTAGGCTCCTCTTCAGTACGCTGTAACCCCAGGGGTGTCCTCAGCCCCTGGGAGCACGTCTGTGTTTGCACTTGTCTATCCAAGTTCAAAATCTGGGCCTACTTAAAGGAAGAATTCATTGAAATTATATGTTTAAGCTCCCATGGCATGAAAATGTCACTTTATGAGGTTTTTTAACATTAAAATGAGTTCCCCCAGCCTGCATATGGCCCCCCAGTGGCTAGAAATGGTGATAGGTGTAAACCGAGCCCTGGGTATCCTGCTCTGCCTTTGAGGAAATGAAAGCTCAGATGGGCCAATCTGGAATCTTCCCTTTATGAGGTCATAAGGGGAAAGGTTACCTCCCCTTTCTCTGCTTTGCATACCCAGAGAATTTACCCCCCCCCCCATGAGAGTGAGACATCATGGCAAAGTGGCACCATAGCCATGGTAGATCCCATCTAAGATCTTGGGGGTGGCAGTAGCTCAGTCAGTAGGGGGTTGGATTGGGAACCGGAGGGTCGCTTGTTTAAGTCCCCATCCGGACTTGAGTTGTTGTATTTTGGATTCCCAGTTACTGATGAGGAGTTTCCCATGCTCCCGTGTCGCAATGATGCCCAAAGTTTTGAGTTGGTCTCTTGCTATTATGAATGGAGCGGTGCGTAGATAGCTAAGGTTGATCAAGTCGGACATACAGACCAAAACATGGTGGTGGACTGGTAGCTGGAGAGGTGCCTCCTCCTCGGAGGGCACCAACACCCCCCCCCCCCCACACACACACACACACACACACTCTGACATCTGCATGTATACTGAGCATGTGTGTAATTCGGGCCTGTGTGTAATAACAACAGAGTGAAAACATTGTAATTTCCCCTTGTGGTTTTTAATAAAGTATACATTAAAATAGGATGAATGTTGATCACAACACACACGCCTTCCAGAGTTGGAAAATCCTGTTGGATCAATAGTTTGTTGCATAGGTTATTTCCAACAGTTTCCAACATCTAAGTTAATGAGGTGTATGCAGTGCTTCCAAGACAAATCCCTCACTAAAGACTGCCAAATCTACTTGTTTACCCTATCCTCAATCTGTCATTTTCAGCATGAAATCAAATTGCCAAGGTAATTTGTAAATCCTTTGTATCAGGAGCACTGGGGCTGGAAACGCGCCCTGTAGTCAGGTATTTACACACAGTTGAAGCTGTCTCCTGCCACACTTTCAGAGTTGTAAAATCTCAACTACAGTGATGTCTCTCGGCACAAACGGCATAACTCCTCGCCCACAATGCCGCCAGCCTGTCATCGAACCGCCTGCTCCAGCTGTGCTCCAGCAGCCCAAGGATTTGTGTGATTTGTGCCCTGATCGGCGATCAGCAATAATAGAGACTCTTTCAAATGTGGAAATCAATAAAAGACGCTTATAAGCTCCGTTTAGACCGCGCCCCGCCCTTCGGCGCTGTGGTGTGTTTAGGACAGACCTGCTGCAGATGGTTTCTGACCGCCCGCAGGGCGGTTGGAGCCAATGCGCCGACTCTCAACACAACCCCCCGCTGCCAACATAATGGAACCAGAATCAGACCATCAAACAGGGACAGCGGGCTGCAAATACACTGCATGCACACACAAATACAAAGTGAAGAAAAACACATCAATATCTCCTTCAGAAAACCACCCGTCTGTCTCACACAGACACGTGTTACTCAAAATCAGCTTTCCACACAGGCAAGGGCGCTGGGATCAGATTAGCACTGATGGTGTGACAGGAACAAAGGGACTGCTGCCTCCGTTTCTTGCCTCTTTAACTATAGGTGGCCCAGAAATGTCATGTGTCGACCAAGGGCTTCAGACGCGTGCCGCCTGCCGCCATCCCTCGTGCAGCTCTGCCACTACACTTTCAAGGTGACACAGTCGATTCGCTGGGTACACAACATGTCAACTGCTTAATTTAATATCCAGGGATATCTGCCCGCCATGACAAATTAGCTGGGAGAACAGCTGCAAAAAAACACAAAAACACACACAGTGAAATGGAATGATTGTTACTTTTGGGCCTTGTGCCCTTCAAATTGACAAGCTGAAAGCCACAGTGCAGCACAATGGAGCCGGAACTTAATTAAAGAGGTTTCTGAAGCCCAGTCTGTGTGTTTCTACCCATCTCCCAGCGCCTGGCTGCAGGTATAGATCTCCTCCCTCCCCCCCAGGACCAAAAAGGTCCGAGGTCGGTCCTCACAGAGACAGCGGTGGGGGGCGTTACACCCATCGCCTCGGGCCAAACACGGACCTCTGGCCTCGGGGTCACGGGGATGGAATCATGACACAGCTGCCTGTCTATTACCATCGCCCCAATCTAATAAACCCCAACCCTAGACCAGCAAACACCCCTGACCCACATCCATCACGTGTGTGTGTGACTATGTGTGTGTGTAACTGTCTGTCTGTCTGTCTGTCTGTCTGTGTGTATGTGACCGTCTGTGTGTGTGTGACTGTGTGTATGTGACCGTCTGTGTGTGCGTGTGTGTGTGTGTGTGTGTGTGTGTGAGTGAGAAAGAGAGACTGTGTATGTGACTGTGTGTGTGTGTGTGTGTGTAATTGTGTGAGTGAGTGACTGTGTGTGTGTAATTGTGTGTGAGTGAGTGACTGTGTGTGTGTGTAATTGTGTGTGTATCCAGTATCCTGTGTGTGTGTGAGACTGTGTGTATGTGACCATGTGTGTGTGTGAGACTGTGTGTATGTGACCATGTGTGTGTGTGTGACTGTGTGTATGAGTGTGACTGTGTGCGTTTAGACTGTGTGTGTGTGTGTGTGACTGTGTGTATGTGACCGTCTGTGTGTGTGAGTGTGTGTGTGTGTGTGACTGTGTGCATGTGTGTGACTGTGTGTGTGTGTGTGTGCGTGCGTGCGTGACTGTGTGCATGTGTGATTGTGTGTATGTGACCGTCTGTGTGTGTGAGTGTGTGTGTGTGTGTGTGTATGTGACTGTGTGTGTGTGTGTGTGTGTGTGTGTGCGTGCGTGACTGTGTGCATGTGTGTGACTGTGTGTGTGTGTGTGTGTGTGTGTGTGTGACTGTGTGTGTGTGTGTGTGTGGCGATGGAGCTGACAATGCGAGACCAGTGATTTTATGTGAGCAGCATCCGCCTCATTAAAGGTGGATGTTGCACCATGTGCATGTAGGTAGACGCAGTCAAATATTAAAATATTTATGATCCATTGATGTATACCTCCCTCTGGGGGGGGAGGGGGGGTTGCTGTTCCATCCACAGCCCTTAATTAGCCCATTAGACTAGACGGCTTTAATGACAGCGAATTAAACTGATCTTTCCTTGCAGAGCCAGTGATTAAAGGGTAAATGTTTCATTATATAGCGAGGCGGCGACAGTGAGACCCAGGTACAATCCAGAGTGCCCGGTGGAGACGTCAGCGCGCGCGAGAGACACTGAAGCACTCTCTCACGGCCGCGAGGAATCGATTCGCCGGCTCTCATCAAACTGGCAGCGAGCGCCGGACTTCAGGGAAAAGGTCACAGTCAGGTATGTGGAATCGATGCCGAGCACTCGGTATTCACTGTGTCTCGGCTTAACAATTCCTGAAAACAATTACCAAAAGACAAAGAGAAGCTTCAATAAAGAAGGTCAGGGTTTTGTGTGTGTGTGTGTGTGTGTGTGGGAGATTGGGGGTTATTCTAATGTTAGAATAACCAAGTGACACTCTCCCATTGTGGTTTATAGCCTGATTTGTCACACATGGATGCAGCTAGCATACATTACTGTATGTGCATTCCTTATTAGTATCTTAAGGGTCTTGAGATGTGAGGATGTGAGGCTGAGGGGGTCAGGGTCCTAAGCAGATTTGCGTGCCCCTCTCGACTAGATCCTTGGCTCTGCTCTGTCTGAGCATTGCACACGAGCCTCACAGCCACAGGGGCGGACTCTCAATTAAAGTGGGCATTAATTACTTAAAGGAGCGTTAATCAATCAAAGCCAGATGGTGAACCTGGAAAAAAAGGCAGAAGTGCTTTCCAGCCCCAACTAGACTAAAGGTGGCCAAAAAGGCTTTAAAATACCTACAACGCTAACATTTTGTATGTTATTATGTTGCAAGGAGCTGTGATCTCGGCTGAATCCACGCGCCCATCGTCGCGGCTGAAACGGGGTCGCCGCAAAAACTCATCGCCGATTATACCATTGATTCTTTTTCTAGATTAATCGATTTGTTGTTTGGGTCTCTAAACTGGTGAAAAATGGGGATGGATTTCCCAAAAAGTCCCAAAATGACGTCCTTGAATGTCTCAGGGAAGACCCAGGACTAGGTGGAGGGACGTCCAGCTCGGAGGAGGCCTCGGGGAAGACCCAGGACTAGGTGGAGGGACGTCCAACTCGGAGGAGGCCTCGGGGAAGACCCAGGACTAGGTGGAGGGACGTCCAACTCGGAGGAGGCCTCGGGGAAGACCCAGGACTAGGTGGAGGGACGTCCAGCTGGGAGGAGGCCTCGGGGAAGACCCAGGACTAGGTGGAGGGACGTCCAGCTGGGAGGAGGCCTCGGGGAAGACCCAGGACTAGGTGGAGGGACGTCCAGCTGGGAGGAGGCCACGGGGAAGACCCAGGACTAGGTGGAGGGACGTCCAGCTGGGAGGAGGCCTCGGGGAAGACCCAGGACTAGGTGGAGGGACGTCCAGCTGGGAGGAGGCCTCTGGGAAGATCCAGGACTAGGTGGAGGGACGTCCAGCTGGGAGGAGGCCTCGGGGAAGACCCAGGACTAGGTGGAGGGACGTCCAGCTGGGAGGAGGCCACGGGGAAGACCCAGGACTAGGTGGAGGGACGTCCAGCTGGGAGGAGGCCTCGGGGAACACCCAGGACTAGGTGGAGGGACGTCCAGCTGGGAGGAGGCCTCGGGGAAGACCCAGGACTAGGTGGAGGGACGTCCAGCTGGGAGTAGGCCTCAGGGAAGACCCAGGACTAGGTGGAGGGACGTCCAGCTGGGAGGAGGCCTCGGGGAACACCCAGGACTAGGTGGAAGGACGTCCAGCTGGGAGGAGGCCCCGGGGAGGACCCAGGACTAGGTGAAGGGACGTCCAACTGGGAGGAGGCCTCGGGGAAGATCCAGGACTAGGTAGAGGGACGTCCAGCTGGGAGGAGGCCTCGGGGAAGACCCAGGACTAGGTGGAGGGACGTCCAGCTGGGAGGAGGCCACGGGGAAGACCCAGGACTAGGTGGAGGGACGTCCAGCTGGGAGGAGGCCTCGGGGAACACCCAGGACTAGGTGGAGGGACGTCCAGCTGGGAGGAGGCCCCGGGGAACACCCAGGACTAGGTGAAGGGACGTCCAACTGGGAGGAGGCCCCGGGGAAGATCCAGGACTAGGTGAAGGGACGTCCAACTGGGAGGAGGCCTCGGGGAAGATCCAGGACTAGGTGGAGGGACGTCCAGCTGGGAGGAGGCCCCGGGGAAGACCCAGGACTAGGTGGAGGGACGTCCAGCTGGGAGGAGGCCTCGGGGAACACCCAGGACTAGGTGGAAGGACGTCCAGCTGGGAGGAGGCCTCGGGGAAGACCCAGGACTAGGTGGAGGGACGTCCAGCTGGGAGGAGGCCTCGGGGAACACCCAGGACTAGGTGGAGGGACGTCCAGCTGGGAGGAGGCCTCGGGGAACACCCAGGACTAGGTGGAGGGACGTCCAGCTGGGAGGAGGCCCCGGGGAGGACCCAGGACTAGGTGAAGGGACGTCCAACTGGGAGGAGGCCTCGGGGAAGATCCAGTACTAGGTGGAGGGACGTCCAACTGGGAGGAGGCCTCGGGGAAGATCCAGGACTAGGTGGAGGGACGTCCAGCTGGGAGGAGGCCCCGGGGAAGACCCAGGACTAGGTGGAGGGAGGTCCAGCTCGGAGGAGGCCTCGGGGAAGACCCAGGACTAGGTGGAGGGACGTCCAGCTGGGAGGAGGCCCCGGGGAAGACCCAGGACTAGGTGGAGGGAGGTCCAGCTCGGAGGAGGCCTCGGGGAAGACCCGGGACTCTAATTGATTAATCTTTGCAGCTCTTAACCCTTGAGTTGTCCTCCCGGGTCAAAATCTGACATTTTCGTCCCATTTTAAGACTTTTTTTTAGTTTTCACCAACACCACCTTACTAGTTTTACTACTTTTTGAATTCATGGTCAATAACCCTCATTTATATAGAATTAGACCTAATATTTGAGTTAAAAATTATGAATTACTTTGACTAATAGTTAAGATCAGAGGAATGAAAGTGATCAGTTGTATTTATAAAGAGCGTTGGAAGGAATCCAATCCATTTTTTGTGGTAATTTGGTTAAAAAGAAGCTCAAATTTCAGATATAGACATTTTTTTAAAGGGGTCAGATTTGACCCGAGGACAACGGGAGGGTTAACTGAACCTCTCACCAACGATTAAAACATGCGACAAATAGGCTCACAATAAAACTAAAAGTAAATTATTATAATACCAATTGGATGTAGTGATTATGCAAAGCCGATGCCAATTGAATGAGCCGGCCTGGCCATATGTGCCCCTGATTTCTTTAGCCCCACAGCGACGACCAAAGAGGCTACTTGGCCCCGGAGCTGCTGTACTCCCCTGGCCCGAGGCTCCACATCCTCCATCTTCATTTGTACCCCCTTAATTGGCTTTGACAGGGAAGTCAAGCATGGCTGAAAGAGACTCTCCTCTTAGTAAACACTGGCTGAGAGACACATGTTCTCAACATGGGAAACCAGGCATCTCCATTAGGCATTAGGATGGGTAGTCATGTCCGACTGACCCTCCAAAACGTTAGCTGCCATCTGGGAGACAAAGGCTTCAAAGTGCATACTTTCGCAACTGCATCTAAATCCTATGACTGCCCATGTGGATGTAATGGATTTAATGTGACTTATTCCACCCTCCCTCCCCACTCCCTCTCCCCAGCAGTTGTTTCTCCTCTGCTTTGTGATGAATGATAATGAGCCAATAATATATCTAAATCAGAACTGCTATGCCTATAATCGTCACCCTGAACCTAGGGCTGGGCGTTAGGGGGATATTGCGATATTCCTGACCAAAAACCTTGATATCGATATTGCTGCGATATTCTAGGGTTGGACAACTGGTGCTTTAACAAAAAATCTTCACACTTTGATTTTAGATGAATAATCCTCAGTAATGTGGACATAATGTCTAATAATAATAATAACAGAGTTAGGACAGTGGTAAGTTCAGAAAAGTGCATCACTTTCCTGTAATGCAGCCTTTAAAACCAGGAAAAGATGACACTTTTGCCATATTACGGCTGAATCCCAGTTCTCTTATTTGATATCTCCATGCTCCTCACTTCAACAGGAAGTTGTTCTGGTCCTCCGTCTCAAAGCTCTTATTCCTGCTCCGATGGAGCGATTACAGGAGGATGGCGACGGCGATCTCCGAGGAGCTATGAGCGAGGATACAGAGAGCAGCTGGACGTCTCATCCCTCTAAACACACAATTCCAAGTTCCCTCTGTCCTCACATGATGTCTTTCCCAAGCTTCCTCGGTGGGACGGCCTAGGACGCGAGAAAGGGAAGCAAGTGAAGGAATCGCGGATGCACTTTAAGGACAACCCCAGGAGTCATATTCAGAGAAATGCACTTAGATTCTTCAACTCGATATGCTGTGCAACCTTTCTTCTTGAACTTATCTTACTCACAAAACCATTTAGCTTGTGCAAAATGTTCAAACTGTTCAAACTGGCATTTCATGACGAGAGACCGAGTCCACCAACTGATTACCCCCCCCCCTCACTGCCCAGGTCCTCGGCTGGTGCCGGGTTCCTTATGTTGCTCCGGCCTCGGTAGGAAGCTGCTTCATCGAACAGGAGTGAGCAGCTCAGCAGTGGACCTTCTCCAGTGTTGGAGTGCAATACTTCAAAAGGCTTTCTGCAGAGCTCTACTGAAAAGCATGGCATGAGCCCGGTGCTTTTGATTCTGCTAGTAAGGAGTCATGCATGAGACTCAAAAGCAAGGTGAGTCACAGATAAGGCGCTGTGAGGCTGAAAAGACGGGAGAGAGAGGAGGGCAAGGTGGGCGAAGACAACGGTGATGTCACCCAAATGGGTTACCATTAGTTGTCTATGTGAGCAGCCGGGCAACGCGTTCTGGTAGCACCGCAGCGACTTTCCAAAGATGGGGTGTGGAGTTGCCGGCTCCTCATTTGCATAAAGTTGAACCCAGGCTACTTAATGCCCCTCGAGAACTCACGGAAATCTTTTAAACTGACCGTTGTCGATCTAAAATGGACTGTTTTTAAATAGCGCTTTTCTAGTACATACATCACACATAGAGCTGGGCATTGTATCAATATTATATCGATATCTGGATATGAGACTAGATACCATCTTAGATTTTGGGTAACATCGTAATATGGCATAAGTGTAGTGTTTTCCTGGTTTTAAAGGCTGCATTACAGTAAAGTGATGTCATTTTCTGAACTTTCCAGACTGTTTGTGGCTGTTTTATTATTATCCTTTACCCACGTAGTCATTATATCCACATTACTGATGATTACTTATCCAAAATCTGCCAATCTGACGCAGACCTCCTGGTCCAGGAGGAACCCCCCACCCCCGGCCTCATAGTGAAAGCATGGTTACCTTTTAGTAAAGTGGTAACAGCAGCTACATTGTGCTGCGTTTAGTGTCGACCAAAACAATCGGACATGTGAGCGTCCAACAACTCAACATCTAACCTGAGGAGACGTAGCGGTAGTTGTAGTTGTTGCTGTGGAGAGGTGGATGTTTGTCTTTTTGGTTACATACAGGATGTTTAACATGCAGTATCCATCCAAATCTGATGGGACAAGTCTCTCACTTAAGCTATTTTGTAATTAATAAATTAATTTTAATTTATTCTATTGATTGGATGAACTATAATTTGCCTAAAGATGATTATTTTGTATTTTTGTCTGTCTGGTTGATGCTTGTGTTAAGAAATAAATCAGACGTTACTCAACAGTTACTCACTACTTGAGTAGTTTTTTACTCTTACTCAAGTAATTATTTGGATGACTACTTTTACTTTTACTCGAGTCATATTATTCTGAAGTAACAGTACTTTTACTCGAGTCATATTATTCTGAAGTAACAGTACTTTTACTCGACCACTCAGCCACAGCAAATGAAGACGGATGCATCAGCTGCAGCTTAGTTCTCCCATTACATGTTTTCGGAAACACATTTCTGGGAACTTATTGTGCTAAATTAGCAACTCTTTCCAAAATGAGCCGCCGAGTTGGTCTGTTTTGAAATCCTGGCGACTCGCAGACGCCGAGAGTGAAGCGTTCGTCCATGTTGAGGAAAATCTCAGGAGCAGCAGAAGTTATTTCACATAAGTGGAGAAAGCCGGGGAAAACGTGATGAATTACACAGAATCATTTAACCCTTGTGTTGTCTTCCCGTCGACCTGCAACTTTGTGTTTTTCTGTGTTGAAATTTTTTTTTCTACACTATTCTTTACGTTTTTGTCGATTTTATTCCAATTTATTTGTATTTTTTATTACGGTTTTGATTTTTAATTACGCTATTTCCAATGTTATTTTTTTAAATTTTCTATCACCTTTGGCGAGGTTTTTGAGGGTGGTTTTTTTTTTTGGTCACTTTTTTCAGCATCATTAAAAAAAAATGTTTTTGTTGATTATTTCTGCGTTTTTGTAGCTTTTCCGAACATTTGTCACTTTTTTCAATGTCCTTTTGTCATAGTTCTGATATAGAAAGGTTTTGTAAATGGGTCAAATTTGACCCGAGGACAACATGAGGGTCAGCTGAACCCTCAACGGGAACAAAGATATTGCAGATGCCTAAAACACAGATGCTAAAGGCTAGTTCAGCCTCTCTTTCTCTGGGAAGTATGCTATAGTGTGGCTGGCCCACCGATCTCCAACAGTAGACAGTCCTGAGACAACACGTCCCTTTATCATGCAGCTGCCTGGACTCCCTGAATCCGCAGAGACAAACATAATTATACACAAACAGGTTTGGATATCAGAGACCGGCTGAATATTCCCGTCCCCTGACCTGTGACCATTTTCTCATTCAAGTCTCATTTTATCACAACATGGTGTTTCTGGAAATTCCCCCACAGTCCAATCAGGTGCAGCCATGGCGGCTGTAAGAGGGCGAAGCCTGTTTTATTTGCTCGCCAGTGTTCGAGACCATCGAGCGTCCCAACGCTGGGACGCTAGGCGATCTCATATGGACATGTGCCATTACACTTAAAACTAGGAGGCGGTGGAAAGACAGACGTAGGGAGATAAAGGTTAAAGCGTGAAGGACACACAGCGATGCCTATTGTTATTCCTTCCTAGTGTACTCTACATGTCAGCTGCCATCCAGCCTATCAGAGCCCTTTATTGAGTCTGACCTGCTTCTCCTTCTTCTCTCCCGGTGCAGCAGCGGCAGCATCACTATACTGGGCTGTTGTGGCTGCAGAGCCACTGCTTTGCCCTGTTTGTGCACACCGAGATCTCCACAGCGATTTCCACATAAATGCACTTTAATTCACAACACATGCAGCTGGGGTTTATATATAGACTCGCTAATTCCCCCTCGGCCACACTGCAATATCAACTCCATGCTGGACCAATTTAAGTGTGTGATGACTCCCACGCCAACAGGCTCCTCTACTTATCATATATATGACATGCTCCGGCACATTGCTGCAAAAAGGGACCATATTAGAAGCTGGGGGGAAAAAAAACATTATGGGTGGATCAGTGTGGAGTTTTCATTATTAATGAGGAGAGTGGTTTTCAGGGCTGCTTTTCTATTGAGAATTATCAGTCAATCCCAGATGTAATTGAGCAGTAGAACCATTTCCAAGGGAGATGTCACACCCAGCACGTAGACCAGAGATTAATCGATTAGTTGTCAACTGTTCAATTTATCGCCAACTGTTTTGATGAATCGGTTTGACTCATTTTTAATGGAAAACTAGTAAAAATTCTCTGATTCCAGCTTGTTAAATGTGAATATCTTCTAGTGTCTTCTCTCCTCTGGGACAGTAAACTGAATATCTTTGAGTTGTGGACAAAACGAGACATCTGAGGACGTCATCTTGGGCTTTTTGGGGAACACTGATCCACATTTTTCACCATTTTCTGACATTTTAGACACCAAACAACTCATCTATTAACCCAGAAAAATAATCAACAGATTAAACGACAATGAAAATAATCGTTAGTTGCAGCCCCGAACATTTTAACGAGCCCAAAGCTGCTAATGCACATGTTAGCAACAAGAATTTACTATTTTAGACGGAAACCTGACCGTCACCTCCCATAACGGGCTAATTGGCAGAGCTGTACTGAAAGGAGGTGTCTGCCTCTGGATAACACTCCTGTAACACATCTGTACAGTCTCTGTGTTAGCTCGTTAAACAGCAAGTTTCCTCCGCGTTCTTTGGTCATTACCGTGCATCATTAGTTGTGTCCGCCTGCTAATCACGTTAGCGGTGTTTCCCGGGCAGAGATATCTATCTCGAGGAACGCTGCGTGACTCCGCGGCCTGTCCGGTAATAAGATAAAGGGAACAGGTGTCCTACCACCTGTGGACACGTTGCACGCTCAAAAAAAAAAAAAAAGTAAATATGTTAATTGAAATTCGTCTGCCAACTGGTCTCAACATAGATAGACACACACACACACACACACACACACACACACACACACACACACACACACACACACACACAACTAAATGCCTAACCTTAACCCTTACCCTAACCGTAACCATCACAACTAAATGCCTAACCTTAACCCTTACCCTAACCGTAACCATCACAACTAAATGCCTAACCTTAACCGTACGTTCACACCACCAGCGACTTGAGCTGCAAAAAAGCTCTGGCCGCCCCGCCAAGGACGCTTGTCAAAAAGTACGGGGACGCTTTCAGACGCTTTGGCCGCTCTGACGTGGCGGCGTTTGTATAGAGCTATTGGTCAAATCGGTGTTGTGAGCAACTGAATTGCCTTCCCGCTTTCGTAAATATTTCGCGCTTGTCCTTTATGTGATGATGAATCATAAACTCACCGGACACACCGACTATCTCGGCTACTTTTTCCCACGCCTCGTTTTTTTTTAACTGGTCCCGATACGCAAACAACGACATATCATAAATGATAGGAAACCCAGCAACGGCGAGGATGAGCTTCTCCTCCACATTTTTCCTCGGAACAAATGTTTTGGTAGGAACGAAAAGATTACATCGTCGGAATCAGTCAGCGTGAAGGACTTCTATATTCCGATTGGCGGCTGGCGTTAGCTGCTGCAGGCCGCTGAACCGCGTCATAGCTCATTACCATAAAGTTGAAAAATTTCAACTTTCAGATTGACGCTCAACACGCTCAAAACGCCCAAAACGCGACGCCGACAGATTTGCCGCTCCTTGCAGCTGAGAGAAGCCGGCTTCCATTGAAAATGAATGACTTCCGGTATCTTTAGACGCTCAAGTCGCTGGCGGTGTGAACGTACAGTAACCCTTACCCTAACCGTAACCATAACAACCAAATGCCTAACCTTAACCCTTACCCCCACCCTAACCATAACCTAATTCTAACCCTGATCCTAAAACCAAGTCTTAACCCTCAAACAGCCCTTTAAGTTTTGTGGTCCAGCATTTAGGCCCCACAAAGCTGTCAGGACTCCCAATTTTTGGACCTCACAAATATAGTTAAATAAGAACACACACACACACACACACACACACACACACACACACACACACACACAAAGCCAAACAAGAAGCCTTGCTCAGAGCTATGAGTCATACTGTGGGTGCCAACTCAACCAATCAGCGGGGCCCGTTGCATCCAGCTGGCTGTAATGGGCAGAATGTAATCATTTTCTCATTCAGTAACAAACATATACCACAAATAGATTAGTAGTGTTTGATCAGCTTGATCAGCAGAGTGACGCCAGTCGGTATGCATGTAGGGCGCGAGGCATGATGCCTGAAAATAGACCGCGTATCTTTAGCGGAGTGGCGAGCCACTTCACGCACACTTCTGGGATCAAGCTCTTCTATCAAGCACTCACTTGAATAGCCGTGATTGCACGAGGGGAAGAAGGGGGGGGGGGCACCATACCATCATGCCTGGTGGAAAATAGGGGTTAGGGCAACTGAGCAAGTGTCAAGTGTTTCTTCCTTAAGGGAGTTTTTCCTCGCCACAGTCGCACTTTTGCTCTGGAGGGAAATACTAAAATACTGTAAATTATATAATTTACAGTATTTAATGTAAAAAAAAAATTTATATATATATATATATATATATATATATTATATATAGAGTGGTCTAGACCTGCTCTATCTGTACATTATAGAGTGGTCTAGACCTGCTCTATCTGTAAATTATAGAACGGTCTAGACCTGCTCTATCTGTAAATTATAGAGCGGTCTAAACCTGCTCTATCTGTAAATTATAGAGCGGTCTAAACCTGCTCTATCTGTAAATTATAGAGCGGTCTAAACCTGCTCTATCTGTAAATTATAGAGTGGTCTAGACCTGCTCTATCTGTAAATTATAGAACGGTCTAGACCTGCTCTATCTGTAAATTATAGAGAGGTCTAGACCTGCTCTCTATCTGTAAATTATAGAGAGGTCTAGACCTGCTCTATCTGTAAATTATAGAGAGGTCTAGACCTGCTCTATCTGTAAATTATAGAGCGGTCTAGACCTGCTCTATCTGTAAATTATAGAGTGGTCTAGACCTGCTCTATCTGTAAATTATAGAGTGGTCTAGACCTGCTCTATCTGTAAATTATAGAGCGGTCTAGACCTGCTCTATCTGTAAATTATAGAGCGGTCTAGACCTGCTCTATCTGTAAATTATAAAGCGGTCTAGACCTGCTCTATCTGTAAATTATAGAGTGGTCTAGACCTGCTCTATCTGTAAATTATAGAGTGGTCTAGACCTGCTCTACCTGTAAATTATAGAGCGGTCTAGACCTGCTCTATCTGTAAATTATAGAGTGGTCTAGACCTGCTCTATCTGTAAATTATAGAGAGGTCTAGACCTGCTCTATCTGTAAATTATAGAGTGGTCTAGACCTGCTCTATCTGTAAATTATAGAGCGGTCTAGACCTGCTCTATCTGTAAATTATAGAGTGGTCTAGACCTGCTCTATCTGTAAATTATAGAGTGTGTCAATGTGTTGAAAATACACTATTGCTCCAAAGGAAGGGGGTTACTGCACAGCATATTACAAGAAATAAAGGAGGAGATACAGACGAAGGGGGGGGGGGGGACAAAAAGAGGAGAAGAGGAGGGAGGAGTCATGGGAGCCGGGAGGAGAGCAGACGCACAAGCATAGAAAACTGAGGCAATGGTTAGCTTAGGACCAGGGAGAGGAGAACGTGGCTCTCATTTCATACTACACAGAGTTTGGCAATTACTGGCGACAGAGCGTCGCGCTAAGACTGATCCGGACTAGCAGGACTCTGTTTGCTTTGCTGGAAGTAATTAATCACTGTGGCCACGGAAGACTGGCGCCTTAGGGTGCTGCGCAGTGGGTTTGTGCGTCTGTAGCTGCATGTGAGTGTGAGTCCATGCATGTCCCTGCATGTACTTCTGCACAGATGTCCCAAAAAAAGCTAAAGCGCGGGAAAAGGATGTAGCGGGTTGGCAAGCAAAACTTTGGTTGGAGAAAGGGAGTTGGGGGGGAGGGGGGAAAAACAGATGGAGGGAAAGAAAGGGAGGTGGGGGTGGGGGGTGGGACATGCGCACACAGCACCCATTTATTCACATGCATGCACTCGAGGGGGCCAGTAGTGCAATCCATCATAAGAGTCCTATCCACATTCTCCTAGGATTCTCCTTCCTTCACCTTCACTTTGCTCCGAGTCAAATGAAGGACTTATGTTTTCTGCTGCAGGCAACTTACTTCTTCCTAATATGAAATACACAACATTCCTCTGGGTTTCATCCCAGCCACTCTCTCTCTCTCTCTCTCTCTCTCTCTCCCCCGCTCAAAATCCCTCACCCCCACTCTAAAATGGAGTGTTGTAGCGACGCCCTTAAAGCCAATTTCACATCCATTATATTTTAATTGCTCACACAAACAGTTTTTAATTGAAAGATGAATCTGGAAGCGGTCTTGTTTTCATCCCATTAGACTCCCTCCTCCAGTCTCCTAACCCTTCTCCTGCTGCTGTCAGACCAAACAGGCCAACATTATGGCTAGTTCAAATGTTTAAAGAGCTCCATATTCTGCTCATTATCAGGTTCATCATTGTATTTTGAGGTTAGACCAGAATAGGTTTCCATAGTTTCATTTTCAGAAAACACCATATTTTTGTTGTACTGCACATTGCTGCAGATCCTGTTTTCACCCTGTGTGTTTAGGTCTCTGTTTTAGCTCCAGAGTGAGACATCTCACTAGTTTTATCTCCAGAGTGAGACATGTCACTAGTCTTAGCTCCAGAGTTTTATCTCCAGAGTGAGACATCTCACTAGTTTTATCTCCAGAGTGAGACATCTCACTAGTTTTATCTCCAGAGTGAGACATCTCACTAGTTTACATCTCACTAGTTTTATCTCCAGAGTGAGACATCTCACTAGTTTTATCTCCAGAGTGAGACATCTCACTAGTTTACATCTCTCTAGTTTTATCTCCAGAGTGAGACATCTCTCTAGTTTTATCTCGAGAGTGAGACATCTCACTAGTTTTATCTCCAGAGTGAGACATCTCTCTAGTTTTATCTCCAGAGTGAGACATCTCCCTAGTTTTATCTCCAGAGTGAGACATCTCACTAGTTTACATCTCACTAGTTTTATCTCCAGAGTGAGACATCTCTCTAGTTTTATCTCGAGAGTGAGACATCTCACTAGTTTTATCTCCAGAGTGAGACATCTCACTAGTTTTATCTCCAGAGTGAGACATCTCTCTAGTTTTATCTCCAGAGTGAGACATCTCACTAGTTTACATCTCACTAGTTTTATCTCCAGAGTGAGACATCTCTCTAGTTTTATCTCCAGAGTGAGACATCTCACTAGTTTTATCTCCAGAGTGAGACATTTCACTAGTTTTATCTCCAGAGTGAGACATCTCACTAGTTTTATCTCCAGAGTGAGACATCTCTCTAGTTTTATCTCCAGAGTGAGACATCTCACTAGTTTTATCTCCAGAGTGAGACATCTCTCTAGTTTTATCTCCAGAGTGAGACATCTCTCTAGTTTTATCTCCAGAGTGAGACATCTCCCTTCTATCCTATCTTTGTTGGGAGCTGCACATGCTCAGTAGCTCGGTAAGATCCCATCAGCTGATAACTCTTTCTCCAGCTTTGGTCAGTCCAAGGCAAGATTAGCTGGGAGACTTCTTCTAGACCAGGGACACAACAGGGACAGGAAGTAGAACAGGGACAGGAAGTAGACCAGGGACAGGAAGTAAAACAGGGACAGGAAGTAGAACAGGGACAGGAAGTAGAACAAGGACAGGAAGTAGAACAAGGACAGGAAGTAGTTCTTTTGGAGATTCTGGTCCACTAGTGGCTGTTGGAGCAGTGTTTTCAAATGAGAACGAGCTAGCATGCTACGGTTAGCCACCTCGTCTCTAGTGACGTAGAAAGCCGTGCAGATGTTGGACAGCTCACCCGGAGACTGAAGACAGAGGACACTCAGAAACCGGATCAGAGGACATTCAGAAACCGGATCAGAGGACATTCAGAAACCGGATCAGAGGACACTCAGAAACCGGATCAGAGGACATTCAGAAACCGGATCAGAGGACATTCAGAAACCGGATCAGAGGACATTCAGAAACTGGATCAGAGGACATTCAGAAACCGGATCAGAGGACATTCAGAAACCGGATCAGAGGACATTCAGAAACCGGATCTCACTCAGAACACCATGGATGGGTATGCATGTGGAATCCCCAGAGACTCAAAATAACCCCCCAGATCCCAGAAAAAGGGATTTTTTTCATAATATGGGCACTTTAAATTGTTGTGCTTGTTGCAAAAGTAAGTGTTATGATATGAGCTGAGTGTCTTTAGAGAAGTGGGCGTGGTTAGTTGATGACACATGAGGCTCCATTTACATTGGTTTAAAAACATCAAATTCCCAGTTTAACACAGCACAAACTCCTCGTAAGCCGCTTTGCACTGCACTCAAACTAGAGCTGGGCAATGGATCACTAAATATATCAATATCGTGATATGAGACTAGAGATCTTCTTAGATTTTGGATATTGTAATATCGTAATATCAAAGTCAAAGTCTGCTTTATTGTCAATTTCTTCACATGTCAAGACATACAAAAAGATCGAACTTACGTTTCCCTCTGTCCCACGGTGGAGACAAGACAAACATAACATTCAAGTAAACAATATAAAAAGTAAAAATAAGAAGGCACATACAATGAGGAAAATAAGAGCAGCAAAATTTGAGTTAAAAATGTGCAATTGTGCATACAGTGGACAGTCAGTATAATATATATAATGCAAAAGTCAGGCCAATAAATGGCTGAGGTAGTTCTGTTTGACCTGAGTATGCCAGTGGCATAGTGCTGCAGGTTATGTAGGAGCAGCAGAAGTGTGTTCAGAAGTGTTTCCAGGACAACAGGACAACAACAACAAGTTGCAAAGTGTGCAAGTGGAGTAGTGCAAGTGGAGTAGTGCAAGTGGAGTAGTGCAAGTGGAGAAGTGCAAGTGGAGAAGTGCAAGTGGAGAAGTGCAAGTGGAGAAGTGCAAGTGGAGAAGTGCAAGTGGAGAAGTGCAAGGCAGCCATTGTGATGTAATATGGCATATTGCATAAGTGTCTTTTCCTGGTTTTACAAGCTGCATTACAGTAAAGTGATGTCATTTTCTGAACTTACCAGACTATTGTAGCTCTTCTATTATTGGTCTTTACCCACTTAGTCATTATCTCCACATTATTGATGATCATTTATCTAAAATCTCATTGTGTAAATATTTTGTGAAAGCACCAAAAGTCAACACTACAATATCGTTGCGGTATCGATATCGTATTCGGTCAAAGAATATCGTGGTATTGGATTTCCTCCATATCGTCCAGCAGTAGCTCAAAGTTATTATTACAACGTTGACCTAGTTTTGACCTAGTAACTTAGATTTGTAAGTGTTAGATCATTTATCATATTTTAAGAGTGAATTTCTCATTTTAAGTGTTCAATTTAATACTATAATCTCAAATCAAGCACCTTTTCCTTCAGATTAAGTGTTTTTATCTTGTTTCTAGATACCCCTTTTTTGCAGTGCACCCCCCCCCCCCCCACACACACACACACAAACACACACACACTCACACACTCCTGAGGCTCTCAGTGTTGTGAACCACGCTCCCTCTTCCACGCCCTCCACACTGCAGTGATAACAGCAGTAGGAGCCCAGAGACATAGGGCGCAACCCTGATCAATGCAAGAGCTCATGCACACACACACACACACACACACACACACACACACACACACACACACACAGGCAGGGGAGTCCAGTGATCCCGCAGTAGCTGGGGGTCTTAGGGGAATGGGCGTCATTGGGCGATGAGAAAATTGGCTGTGAGCTCGTGAGTGGAGTAGAGAAGAAAAGACGGAGGAGGGAGGGGGGATGAGATTACTATCTATGGCTGTTCTGTCTCGAGTCTTTATTTCTTTCTATCCTTAAGCTAGAGAGTTAGAAGGGCAGCCGCTGCAGAGAAATGGCCACGCGGCGTTGAGAGAGCGCTCCCTGAAGTGTCGGCTGTGCCGTAGCCCACAGGCCCCGGCACTAACAGAAACCAGGGACCTGGATGTCAGCACCTCATTCTCTCCTCCT
>CM057241.1:1982750-2075250 GCA_029931835.1 Etheostoma nigrum | reverse complement strand
TGGAGCGGCAGTCTGTTTACAAGCCTGACCGGGTTTACACACACATTCATAATTACAGTATAGAGCACGCTGCAACCTTAATTTCTTATAAATGTGAAATCTGGTCTTACACGGAGGTGTGTTCAGGTGCATTCTGGGCGTGCTGGTCTTACAGGGAGGTGTGTTCAGGTGCATTCTGGGCGTGCTGGTCTTACAGGGAGGTGTGTTCAGGTGCATTCTGGGCGTGCTGGTCTTACAGGGAGGTGTGTTCAGGTGCATTCTGGGCGTGCTGGTCTTACAGGGAGGTGTGTTCAGGTGCATTCTGGGCGTGCTGGTCTTACAGGGAGGTGTGTTCAGGTGTATTCTGGGCGTGCTGGTCTTACAGGGAGGTGTGTTCAGGTGCATTCTGGGCGTGCTGGTCTTACAGGGAGGTGTGTTCAGGTGCATTCTGGGCGTGCTGGTCTTACAGGGAGGTGTGTTCAGGTGCATTGTGGGCGTGCTGGTCTTACAGGGAGGTGTGTTCAGGTGCATTGTGGGCGTGCTGGTCTTACAGGGAGGTGTGTTCAGGTGCATTCTGGGCGTGCTGGTGTTACAGGGAGGTGCGTTCAGAGCATTCTGGGCGTGCTGGTGTTACAGGGAGGTGCGTTCAGGTGCATTCTGGGCGTGCTGGTGTTACAGGGAGGGGTGTTCAGGTGCATTCTGGGCGTGCTGGTGTTACAGGGAGGGGTGTTCAGGTGCATTCTGGGAGTATTGCTCTCTTGAGGCAGCAAGAACTGATCGCGCCAATGACCAACAAAAACCTCTAGAAGTCAATAACGCAGCTTTTTATTGTTATTATAACTGTGACACTATGCTTGTTACGCAATGCTCCGAGGTACAAATGCGCCTGGCTGTTAGAGGGAACGGGAGAGGACCTCTGATTGGCTGTTAGAGGGAACGGGAGAGGACCTCTGATTGGCTGTTAGAGGGAACGGGAGAGGACCTCTGATTGGCTGTTAGAGGGAACGGGAGAGGACCTCTGATTGGCTGTTAGAGGGAATGGGAGAGGACCTCTGATTAATGAAGACACTAAGTCCAACCCTTTAGGACCATGCGCCCGGCGCACCGACCCTTTTTACCGCCATCATACAAGCAAAAGTGGATTCGTACACGCCCTGAACGCACCTGAGATCGTTAAAATAGGGTCCCCAGTGTGTCACCACAAAGGTCTATGTAATTTCTTTAATTGATTGTGAGTGTGTGTGCGTGTGTGTGTGTGCGTGTGTGTGTGTGTCCTGTTATTAAATCCACAGTCTGGAGACAGCAGAGTAATTACTCACTCAGAACACCTTTTGGACTTTGGGCCAGATTCGATGAGTGGCTTCAAATGTCACACACACACACACACACACACACACACACACACACACACACACACACACACCTCACTTGGCAATTAAAGCCCCCCCTAAGCGCCTGTTTTAATGGCCGCGATCCACTCTGAAATAAAAACCACCAGGTATTCTCATATCACGTTTCAGTAGAAGGGTGTTTTTATGGAGCGTAGCTCACATAATTTTGCAAATATTCTCACGTTATTAAGCTCAATTAGACCACCGTGATGCCTTCAAAGACCACTTAACACATTCACCAGGAGATACAGGCAGCCGATTACACACGTAAGCTACAGTGGAACTTTGTGCTGCTACAACAACGGATTCAGTTTTGTTTTAAGGGCTGCGTGCCTGACGTTTTCTCAGATTAATGTTGTCTAGTAAATTAATATGTTTAATATTTAAACAAATGTTTGAAATTGAAAAGGGAACTATGCAGTTTTGGCAATTTCTTCACTGTTTTCTTGCTTTTTGCTATCAGGTTTCTCTATAGACCCCCCCCCCCCACATGTTTCTCTATTTTGAAAAAAGAATATTCCAGAAACGCGTTACAAAACATAAAGAGATAACCCTAACATTAGTTATTTGTAGTTATTTATGAGTTCTCACTAAAATAATATAATAATTAGTTTTTTGTCACAACAGAACATCAAAATATATTCAAGTTCTGATCAATAAAAATACAAACTTAAGATATGAAACTTAAAGTCTGGTGGACGGACGTTGTAGAGCGTCCTCTGGTGGACAGACTATGCAACGCCATCACTAACAGGGACGTTGTAGAGCGTCCTCTGGTGGACAGACTATGCAACACCATCACTAACAGGGACGTTGTAGAGCGTCCTCTGGTGGACAGACTATGCAACGCCATCACTAACAGGGACGTTGTAGAGCGTCCTCTGGTGGACAGACTATGCAACGCCATCACTAACAGGGACGTTGTAGAGCGTCCTCTGGTGGACAGACTATGCAACGCCATCACTAACAGGGACGTTGTAGAGCGTCCTCTGGTGGACAGACTATGCAACGCCATCACTAACAGGGACGTTGTAGAGCCTCCTCTGGTGGACAGACTATGCAACGCCATCACTAACAGGGACGTTGTAGAGCGTCCTCTGGTGGACAGACTATGCAACACCATCACTAACAGGGACGTTGTAGAGCGTCCTCTGGTGGACAGACTATGCAACGCCATCACTAACAGGGACGTTGTAGAGCGTCCTCTGGTGGACAGACTATGCAACGCCATCACTAACAGGGACGTTGTAGAGCGTCCTCTGGTGGACAGACTATGCAACGCCATCACTAACAGGGACGTTGTAGAGCGTCCTCTGGTGGACAGACTATGCAACGCCATCACTAACAGGGACGTTGTAGAGCGTCCTCTGGTGGACAGACTATGCAACGCCATCACTAACAGGGACGTTGTAGAGCGTCCTCTGGTGGACAGACTATGCAACGCCATCACTAACAGGGACGTTGTAGAGCGTCCTCTGGTGGACAGACTATGCAACGCCATCACTAACAGGGACGTTGTAGAGCGTCCTCTGGTGGACAGACTATGCAACGCCGTCACTAACAGGGACGTTGTAGAGCGTCCTCTGGTGGACAGACTATGATTATTAGTATATAAAAATAAATAATTATCAATGCCGATAGTTCTGGAAATGCCTGTTATCGGCCGATAATATCGGTCAGGCTCTATTTAAAAATGCATGGAATCAGAAGAGATGCTGTTATTAAGTCTGAGCACGGTCTTCTTATTGGTTGTTGTTAAGGAGTGTGCAACAGGCTGACCAATGATCTTTGAGTTGATTACATAACTGGACTGTTGTATCAGCCAGGACGATGTTCTCTTTGTCCCGAGTGCAGAAACATTAGCTGCTAATTGCTTACAACGAATCAAAACACGAGGTCAGAGGGCAGCCGCTCCTATTGCGTCCACCAGCCGGGTCAAAGCCTGACGGCACGCGGCTGCCACGGCTCCTTCAGCGAGACCGAGTCCCGAGCTCGGCTCAGGATCTAGTCCCCCCCCGTCACTCTGCAAGGCGGACAGTCCAATTAATAGGCCGGTATCTATGCACCCGTGTCACAATAGCAGCTGCCACACCCCCTCCTTCTTCCAACGGGTCCTCGGTGTTTATGTCACCTCTTAATTGCATTCGCCAACCACCCCCCCACGGTGGAGGTACTGTGTTGTGCAGACGCCCCGAGGAAGGAGAAGAAGGTCAGGCTGCCAATTTGGAGATGGCAGGTCGAGAGCAGCACTTAGCTTCGCTTGAAAAAAGAACGAAGGGGCTGCTTCTCATCTATGGAAACCAGGACAAACAAAAGGGATAAGTGAAGAAGAAAGGAAGACACCCCCACCCCCACCCAATTCCTCCACCCTTTCCCCTCCTCTCCATCTTTCTTCAGGCTATGGGAGAGCGACACCGGGCTCTGTGGCTACCTGTGATTGAACGGGGACAGCACGGGAACAGGAGGGAGGGGCTTGGAGAAGGACATGTCAATGTCCCGTACCACTGAGAATAGACACGTCCAATACCCATTTGCACAAAGTGATTGCCTTAAAAGACCAAAAATATGAGCACAATTAAGTCAATTCCTGGAATTACTTACAACAACACCAATGTCAAACTGTCAAAACCCCTCTTCATTCTAGGGCTGCAACTAATCCAGAATTAGTATTTTAATTGTTGATTCATCTGTGGATTGTTTTCTGGATGAATGGATGAGTTGTCTGGTCGCTAAAATGTCAGAAAATGGTGAAAAATGTGTGAAAAATGTGTAGGCCCGAGAGGACATCCTCAGATGTCTTGTTTTGTCCACAAAGTCTCAAAGATATTCAGTCCTGTGCCAGAGGAGAGAAGAAACTAGAAGATATTCATATTTAACAAGCTGACATCACAGAAGTTGGACTCGTTTGACTCAAAACTGATTAACATTGGGCGCCCGGGTGGGTCGGCGGGTGGTTTGTTGCGCGCGTGCACACGTGTGGAGGTTTGTTCCCTGACGCCCAGGGTTCGCGTCCGACCTGCGGCAATTTCCTGCATGTCTTCCCCCCTTCTCCCCTTTCATATTTAGCCTGTCTGAATGATTAGTAGCCTAGAAATCTAGACGCACCCAACTCTCCGCTGGCTTGCGAGCAGGAAAAAAACTAATTCTGGTCAGGCCAATCACATTGTGTATAGAGTCGGTGGGCGGGGCTTAACCCTCGTGTTGTTCTTGGGTCAAATTTGAGCCGTTTTCAGTTCTTTTTTTTCTTTGGGCCGTCGAAATAAGCGCTGAAATTGTCAACATTAAAAATATCAAAAAACTTCGGAAGAATAACACCAAAAAAAAGCACCCACAACATTGAAAAAGTGACAAAAATGTCGTAAAATGAGATAAAAATGTTGAAAAAAAAGTGACCAAAACGTTTTAATAACCCCTTGGATTGGGCCTAGCCAATGGGGAGTTCCCAGACCCAACATCTGGATGTAGATTACAGGCGGGAATGCCCAAAAATAATGTAAATAAATGTAAAAAATGTAAAATGTTAAAAATATAAAATGTATTATTTCAATAGTTGACTTCTAATGGATTAACCTTTGCAGCTCTACTCACATCATTAAAATTGAACAATCAAAAGGCAACGTTAGCATTATTTGACGACTCTGATCATACATTATATATCATATATACATTATATAATGTGTGGTGAGCGTGTGGCATCATCCAGGTCACCCACCTACACATTGGTGGTGTTAGCGAGTAGTCTCCACCCTGCAGCGCTTTGAGTGTCTAAGATAAAACCCTATATAAATGTAATGAATTATCCATCCATCCATCCATCTTCATCCGCTTATCCGGAGTCGGGTCGCGGGGGCAGCAGCTCCAGTAGGGGACCCCAAACTTCCCTTTCCCGAGCCACATCAACCAGCTCCGACTGGGGGATCCCGAGGCGTTCCCAGGCCAGGTTGGAGATATAATCTCTCCACCTAGTCCTGGGTCTTCCCCGAGGCCTCCTCCCAGCTGGACGTGCCTGGAACACCTCCCTAGGGAGGCGCCCAGGAGGCATCCTTACCAGATGCCCGAACCACCTCAACTGGCTCCTTTCGACGCGAAGGAGCAGCGGCTCTACTCCGAGCTCCTCTCGGATGACTGAGCTTCTCACCCTATCTCTAAGGGAGACGCCAGCCACCCTCCTGAGGAAACCCATTTCGGCCGCTTGTACCCTGGATCTCGTTCTTTCGGTCATGACCCAGCCTTCATGACCATAGGTGAGGGTAGGAACGAAAATTGCCCGGTAGATCGAGAGCTTTGCCTTCTGGCTCAGCTCCCTTTTCGTCACAACGGTGCGATAAACAGAATGTAATACCGCACCAGCTGCTCCGATTCTCCGACCAATCTCACGCTCCATGGTCCCCTCACTCGCGAACAAGACCCCAAGGTACTTAAACTCCTTCACTTGGGGTAAGGACTCACTCCCTACCTGAAGAAAGCACTCCATCGGTTTCCTGCTGAGAACCATGGCCTCAGATTTAGAGGTGCTGATCCTCATCCCAGCCGCTTCACACTCGGCGGCGAACCGATCCAGTGAGTGCTGAAGGTCACAGACCGATGACGCCATCAGGACCACATCATCTGCAAAAAGCAGCGATGAGATCCCGAGCCCACCGAACTGCAACCCTTCCCCGCCCCGACTACGCCTCGATATCCTGTCCATAAATATTACAAACAGGATTGGTGACAAAGCGCAGCCCTGGCGGAGGCCAACCCTCACCTGGAACGAGTCCGACTTACTGCCGAGAACCCGGACACAGCTCTCGCTTTGGTCATACAGAGATTGGATGGCCCTGAGAAGGGACCCCCTCACCCCATACTCCCGCAGCACCTCCCACAATTTCTCCCGGGGAACCCGGTCATACGCCTTCTCCAGATCCACAAAACACATGCAGACTGGTTGGGCATACTCCCAGGCCCCCTCCAAGATCCTTGCGAGAGTGAAGATCTGATCCGTTGTTCCACGGCCAGGACGGAATCCGCATTGTTCCTCTTCAATCCGAGGTTCGACTATCGGCCGAACCCTCCTTTCCAGTACCTTGGAGTAGACTTTACCAGGGAGGCTGAGAAGTGTGATACCCCTGTAATTGGCACACACCCTCTGGTCCCCCTTTTTAAAGAGCGGAACCACCACCCCGGTCTGCCACTCCTTAGGCACCGTCCCAGACTTCCACGCAATGTTGAAGAGGCGTGTCAACCAAGACATCCCCTCCACACCCAGAGCTTTCAGCATTTCTGGACGGATCTCATCAATCCCTGGGGCTTTGCCGCTGTGGAGTTGTTTTACTACCTCAGCGACTTCCACCAGGGAAATTGACGACAATCCCCCATCATCCTCCAGCTCTGCCTCTACCACAGAGGGCGTGCCAGCTGGATTTAGGAGTTCCTCAAAGTGCTCCTTCCACCGCTCTATTACCTCCCCAGTTGAGGTGAATGAATTATTATTATTATTATTATTATTTTTTATCTCATTCAATGAGTCAATGAACATCTAATAACCACACACGTACCCTGCCCCCCTCTACCTTTCCCCCCTTTCACAGAAGAGAACCCATAGCACATCCTCGCCCTCTTATTGCACTGGTGTTGAAAATATATACATAACCAAACCAGGGAATGGTGTACTGTATATGAAGCAGGGCTGTAGTAGACTCCGGACTCAAGACCATTTTTCTATGGTCTCGGACTTGTCTCGTACCCGCTAGTATTTGGACTCGGGCTTGTCTCGTACCCGCTAGTATTTGGACTCGGACTTGTCTCGTACCCGCTAGTATTTGGACTCGGACTTGTCTCGTACCCGGTAGTATTTGGACTTGGACTTGTCTCGTACCCGGTAGTATTTGGACTCGGACTTGTCTCGTACTCGCTAGTATTTAGACTTGGACTTGTCTCGTACTCGCTAGTATTTAGACTTGGACTTGTCTCGTACCCGCTAGTATTTGGACTCGGACTTGTCTCGTACCCGGTAGTATTTGGACTCGGACTTGTCTCGTACCCGGTAGTATTTGGACTCGGACTTGTCTCGTACCCGGTAGTATTTGGACTTGGACTTGTCTCGTACCCGGTAGTATTTGGACTCGGACTTGTCTCGTACTCGCTAGTATTTAGACTCGGACTTGTCTCGTACCCGCTAGTATTTGGACTCGGACTTGTCTCGTACCCGCTAGTATTTAGACTTGGACTTGTCTCGTACCCGCTAGTATTTGGACTCGGACTTGTCTCGTACCCGGTAGTATTTGGACTCTGACTTGTCTCGTACTCGCTAGTATTTAGACTTGGACTTGTCTCGTACCCGGTAGTATTTGGACTCGGACTTGTCTCGTACCCGCTAGTATTTAGACTTGGACTTGTCTCGTACCCGCTAGTATTTGGACTCAGACTTGTCTCGTACCCGCTAGTATTTGGACTCGGACTTATCTCGGTCTCGACCACTAGTCTTGCCAGATATGGCTTTTGGTCTTCTGGTCTGGACCGAGTCCAGGTGTCTTTATTATGTTGATGATAATATTGGAGGGAAAGTGAAACCCAAAATGATTGTCTTGATACCGTCATGCATAAGACCTTTTCTTCCTCTCCTGGACTCGGTCTTGACTCGGACTCGACTAGTCCTGGTCTTGGACTTGTTTTAGACTTGACAAAGGTGGTCTTGACTACAGCCCTGATATGAAGTATATGAATTCAGGACACTGGCCCTCATTGTTAACGGGGGACAGAGTGCTATACAGTCATGGAGGACGCCACTGCAGAGCTAAAGAAAGGCCCCGAGTTAAGAACCATGGGCCCCGGTTAGCTACCCGGTCTTCCTTTGACTCCAACACACACGGTTTGACCCTTTTCCTCATTTCTTTCCATTTCTGAATAATTTCCATTAAACCATCTCAATGTGGCAGTTGGGGAAGGTGAGGGAGAGGGGAGGCATGTAAAAGGTAGTTAAGAGGCAGCCGGTTTAGGACTGCAGGCACACAGAGAAGAGGATAAGATAAGGGCCCACAGTATATCTCTCAGCACTGCACTCTGTTTGAGCCCCGCTGAATGTATGTAGTGCCTAAAAACTACCAAAAAAAAGGAAAAAATAATGTGCTTGGGACAACAAATCAGTTCCAGTTAAACTGACCCGGCCTCTCTGAGCCGGCAGGACTATCCGGACTGTCAGGAAGGGGATCATGTTTATCCAAAAATGGGTCTAGTTTCTGTGGAATTTTACAGAATCGTGCAAGTACGAGTTCACGGCGGTCTTTCGGAGACTTGGAGGAAGATGTGTTTGGAGTTTTGCAGACCGGCATACGGCAAAAAGTTCAATCTACCAGCCAGCGTAGCTCTGGTTGGTTGCAGCGCTATCCTATTGCAGCGCAGAGGGAATCTGAAAGACAGCCGTTGGTCCCGCCCCTCGGATTGAGCCCAGCCAATTGGGAGCTCCCAGACCCGACAGCTGGATGTGGGTCTGACTCGTCAGGCTAGGTTACAGGTGGAAATGCCCAAAAATGATCTACCAAAAAAGAAGTAAGAGTAGGCAAAAAGCCTGTAATTTGTAAAGTGTTGTCTTTCCCCAGTTTTATACTGCGCTATTATCATTTTGTTTGGAAATGTACCGGTTTTAACTAATAAATTACAGGTGTATGTTAGTGGATGTTTTGTATTTACATTTATTTACAAGATCTATTGCTTTTTCTTCCACTGCAATGAGTAACATGGAGTTTCCTTTATTTCAAGGTATCATTCCTCACATGACAATGGATCTGGATCTGGTTTTATCTGCTGCCGGTCTGTTTAACCCTCCTGCTGTCTTACCGTCAAAATTGAAAAACAACCTTTTTCTTACGTTT
This sequence comes from Etheostoma nigrum, assembly GCA_029931835.1. Lineage (NCBI taxonomy): Eukaryota > Metazoa > Chordata > Actinopteri > Perciformes > Percidae > Etheostoma > Etheostoma nigrum. The sequence goes on along the minus strand of CM057241.1, from coordinate 2,066,030 downwards.
TTGTCCCTTTTTTCAACACTTTTGACGCTGTTTTTTCAAGTTTGTCACTTTTTTTTGACGTTTTCAACACTACGTAACACTAACTTATTAACTTTAGTTTTACAGTTATTTTTGGAATTTATGGTCAATAAACCTCATTTATAGGAAATTATACCTAATGTGAGTTATTGAGACTAAAACTAAAGGAATGGATGTTGATGATAATCACAGACTGGAATATGTCAACTTTTACTCAATACTATTTCAAAAACACTTCCATTTGTTTTACAATGCTATAAAATTGAATAAGACGCCCCAAAATTAATGAAAGTAGAGATTTGTACTTGGCAAAGAGCGTTGGGTGGAATCAATCATGTTATTTTGGGGAATTAAAAAGAACATTGATATAGGACAACATGAAGACAACATGAGGACAACATGAGGACAACATGGGGACAACATGAGGACAACATGAGGACAACATGGGGACAACATGAGGACAACATGAGGACAACATGAGGGCAACATGAAGACAACATGAGGACAACATGAGGACAACATGAGGGCAACATGAAGACAACATGAGGACAACATGAAGACAACATGAGGGCAACATGAAGACAACATGAGGACAACATGAGGACAACATGGGGACAACATGAGGACAACATGAGGACAACATGGGGACAACATGAGGACAACATGAGGACAACATGAGGACAACATGAGGGCAACATGAAGACAACATGAGGACAACATGAGGACAACATGAGGGCAACATGAAGACAACATGAGGACAACATGAAGACAACATGAGGGCAACATGAAGACAACATGAGGACAACATGGGGACAACATGGGGACAACATGAGGACAACATGGGGACAACATGAGGACAACATGAAGGCAACATGAGGACAACATGAGGGCAATATGAAGACAACATGAAGGCAACATGAGGACAACATGAAGGCAACATGAGGACAACATGAAGGCAACATGAGGACAACATGAAGGGAACATGAGGACAACATGAGGACAACATGGGGGCAACATGAGGACAACATGAGGGTTAAATATCTATTTCTTTGTCTTCCACTGGGTTTCCTTTCTTTCAAGGTATCATTCCTGTCCTCACATGACAACGGATCTGGATCTGGTTCCATCTGTTGCTGGTCTATTTAAAGAACATGATGTCCCTATATGCATTCCTGTGTGTCTGGGTCAACCTGTCTGTCAGTCTGTCTCACTCTTGCTGTCTGCTGGTCCCAATCCAGAGTGTCCCCGCGCTAAGAAGGACATGGCAGCTCTGGTCAGGAGTTCACCACGGGTCAACAGCTGGGTCCCGCCCTGGGGGATCCCGGCTATGGTTTATGGAAAGGGATCTTTCTTTCTGCAGGCAGTCAGCCATGAGTGTCTGCTCTTATTAATGCAAATATACAGTATCTGCATTACATAGAGCGGAGGTGGTGGAGGAAGCAGAGGTGGAGGTGGTGCAGGAAGAGGAGGTGGTGGAGGAAGCGGAAGCGGAGGTGGTGGAGGTGGTGCAGGAAGAGGAGGTGGTGGAGGAAGAGGAAGCGGAGGTGGTGGAGGAAGAGGTGGTGGAGGAAGCGGAGGTGGTGGAGGAAGAGGAAGCGGAGGTGGTGGAGGAAGAGGAGGTGGTGGAGGAAGAGGAAGCGGAGGTGGTGGAGGAAGAGGAGGTGGTGGAGGAAGCGGAGGTGGTGGAGGAAGCGGAGGTGGTGGAGGAAGAGGAAGCGGAGGTGGTGGAGGTGGTGGAGGAAGAGGAAGCGGAGGTGGTGGAGGAAGAGGGGTGGTGGAGGAAGAGGAAGCGGAGGTGGTGGAGGAAGAGGAGGTGGTGGAGGAAGCGGAGGTGGTGGAGGAAGCGGAGGTGGTGGAGGAAGCGGAGGTGGTGGAGGAAGCGGAGGTGGTGGAGGAAGAGGAAGCGGAGGTGGTGGAGGAAGAGGTGGTGGAGGAAGCGGAGGTGGTGGAGGAAGAGGAAGCGGAGGTGGTGGAGGAAGAGGAGGTGGTGGAGGAAGAGGAAGCGGAGGTGGTGGAGGAAGAGGAGGTGGTGGAGGAAGCGGAGGTGGTGGAGGAAGAGGTGGTGGAGGAAGCGGAGGTGGTGGAGGAAGAGGAAGCGGAGGTGGTGGAGGAAGAGGAGGTGGTGGAGGAAGAGGAAGCGGAGGTGGTGGAGGAAGAGGAGGTGGTGGAGGAAGCGGAGGTGGTGGAGGAAGAGGAAGCGGAGGTGGTGGAGGTGGTGGAGGAAGAGGAAGCGGAGGTGGTGGAGGAAGAGGAGGTGGTGGAGGAAGAGGAAGCGGAGGTGGTGGAGGAAGAGGAGGTGGTGGAGGAAGCGGAGGTGGTGGAGGAAGCGGAGGTGGTGGAGGAAGAGGAAGCGGAGGTGGTGGAGGTGGTGGAGGAAGCGGAGGTGGTGGAGGTGGTGGAGGAAGAGGAGGTGGTGGAGGAAGCGGAGGTGGTGGAGGAGGTGGAGTAATTGCCAACTGGTGAGATTAAAGCGTCATGTTTCTTATCCAGAACAGAACGAGGGTGAAGGATGGAAGAGAGAGGAGGCAGGTGAAGGGGTGAGGAAGTTAGGTCAGCCATCAAAAACACACCCATCACTCCAGTGGTGACCCATCTGACCCCCACCACCACACACACACACTCACACACACACACACACACACACACACACACACACACACACACACACACACACACACACACACACACACAACAGCAGATGCTGCCACACAGCTGTCTCTGCCCTTCAGTGATAAACCAACATATATTTATATAAACCTCCTGTCTCCTAGCAACAGATGTGAATATGGCGATTACGGCACCGTCCACAACCACAACAACAACAACTCATCCGCCTGTCGTGACCCCGCGCAGCAGAGGACACGGCCATTACTGGGAATCAACCTAAACACTCGGAGTTCAGCTGGGCCGAGAACCGGAGGAGTCTTTGAACGCCTCACAGCCGGCCCTGGGGGGACCCCGAGCCTCGGCCTCACTCTCTCATGTCTTCCTACACACACCCATACACACAAATGAAAAGAAAAACACATATAAAGAGATTGCTTAGAGGAAAAGGACGCGGCAGTAAAAAGGGGGGCAGGAGATCTCCATGTCCCCAAGGACCCAAGGAAGACATCTGACGTAGTTTATCCACAGATATAAAAGTTATTAGAATGAATAAATGGCTTTTCCTGCCCGGCTCTCTTAAGACCTCCGCCCCCCCTCCCGTGCAGCATTTCTTTCCTTTTAGGAGCAAGCCCCTTTTCAGAAGTGCTCGTTTTGATGATGCTGACTCTTCTTGGTCTCCGAGGAGCAATTACAGCTGCCCTGTCAAATACCACATCGCTCCAAAGGACCAGTTCACCGCCTGAGGGGCCCTCTCATACCCCTTAAAACCCCCCCAATTCAATCCCCTGTGAAACCTGGTGCACGCCAACCCTTGAACTCTAATGAACAAAGTCAGAGACAAGTCCAGGACAATAATGAAAACAGCATCCGTATCCACCTCTATATCTCAACCTATCCACCCCTACAGGCACAGCTTCCAAAGACAGCCTCCATCCCTGGAGACCAGACCCGTATTAGTGGAGGGAATCCAATTCTGCATCCAAGGCAGACCTTGTGGTCCCCAGTAGACCCCCCCAGATCTGAAGAAGCGCTCCCCATCGGCGATGACTCTATTCAATCAGCTCGGTGGCCGGCGGGGGGGGGGGGGGGAGAGCGTGACAGGCTGGACGGGTGGGGACGGGTGGGGACAGGGGGGGGGGGGCATCTAAACGCTCATCATCACCTCTGTGTGAGTTTTTTTGTAAATGTTAATTAATCACCTCCTGAGGCCAATGTGGCACAACAAGCAAAGGGTCCGGGCTCGGCCCACCTGACGCCACTGCTCCCTGAAGGAGGTGAGGGGTGACGGGTGTGAAGGACCAGCACCCCCCCCTAACCCCCCACCCCCAGCCCCCATGCTAATGACAGCGTTAGCAGGTGGCAGGCTCCCAGAACCTGAACCCTCGGCCAATTAGATGCACCCACAGACTGCATAGCAATTTTAATACTCGGGCATGAATAGCTGTCTGCTGCATGTCGTTAGGTGTGATGGGCTCGGGACTCGGGGCTCGGGGCTCGGGGCTCGGGGCTCGGGGGCGCCCCCCCACCCCCCCGCCTGGCTCAGTGACAGGCTGCCTGGTGACAACATGCAGCTCTTATAGAGCTCAACAGTGACCGCCCACGCTTATGATTTTGTAGATTTTTTTCTCTATTTTTTGCCACTTTTATTATGATTTTGTAGATTTTTCCGCAATTTTCTGACACTTTTATTATGATTTTGTAAATTTTTTTCTCTTTATTGCCACTTTTATTAGGGTTTTGCAGATTTTTTTCTCTTTATTGCCACTTTTATTATGATTTTGTAGATTTTTCCGCAATTTTTTGACACTTTTATTATGATTTTGCAGATTTTTTTCTCTTTTTTGACACTTTTATTATGATTTTGCAGATTTTTTTCTCTTTATTGCCACTTTTATTATGATTTTGTAGATTTTTTTCTCTATTTTTTGCCACTTTTATTATGATTTTGTAGATTTTTCCGCAATTTTTTGACACTTTTATTATGATTTTGTAGATTTTTTTCTCTTTATTGCCACTTTTATTATGATTTTGTAGATTTTTTTCTCTTTATTGCCACTTTTATTATGATTTTGTAGATTTTTTTCTCTTTATTGCCATTTTTATTATGATTTTGTAGATTTTTTTCTCTTTATTGCCACTTTTATTATGATTTTGTAGATTTTTCCGCAATTTTTTACACTTTTATTATGATTTTGTGGATTTTTTAACACGTTTGTCAATTTTTCCAATTATTTTTCTCACATTTTTCTAATCTTTGTTGTCACTTTTTTGTAACAAATTTTGTCACCTTTGGCAATTTTTCCGATTTTTTTTATCACTTTTTTCAGTGTTTAAAAAAATAATTCCAATATTTTTAACACTTTTGTTATGATTTTGTAGATTGTTTCCAAGTTTTTGACACATATGTTTTTGTAGATTTTGTGTAGATTTTTTGACACTTTAATTTTGTTTTTATAGATTTTTTAACAAGTTTTTTGACTCTTTTTCTGAATTTTTCTCACTTATTTTAACAAATTTTTGTCACCTTTTTTCTGAATTTTTTCGGGTCACTTTTTCCAGCGTTTAAAAAAAAATGTTATTATACATAATCTATTATATATATCTATTATACCAAGTGATTGCAGTAGACATACAATAAAAAATAAAAAATTAAAAAAAGAGGAATCCATTTTGAATCGGTAGAGCTTGAATCGCGATTCAAATAGATTTTTCTTGCACACCCCTAATCAAAACCCTTATGGAGAAAGTGGGACTGGGAACAGGATTTGTCCTTGCGGACCCACCCTGTTGAGCTCTACAGCATCCCTCCAGAGGTGATATCGTCATCCTTCTGTGTTTCGCAGCACTGCAGCGTGGTGATGGAGGTAATTATCAGGGCTGGAGAAGGAGCCGGCTGGATAATGTAAATGTCGGGAGGATTGCTTTGAATCTTGCGTCAGTGATCAAAGGCACAGAGCCGGGCCCAGTTAACCCAAGGCTAGAAGACATACCACCGTCAAATACAATACAGTGAAGGCTTTTTGTCCAGTTTCAGCAAGCTTTTAAGACTCCACCTCTACTTTAGGGCCCTTATCCTCCCGCGTCGAGGCTCATACAGGAAAGAATAAAGCAACACAGAGACTCACACACAAGATAAACGAGCATGTCACGTACTACGAGCTCAATAGAAAAGAAATGCGTGTTCTGTTATTGTTCCGCCGTTCTCTTTCTTTATGAATTAATAAACGATCCTGATCAATGTTTTACAGCAAGCCAAACCCATTCCTAATGGCGAACTAATGCTTCTTTAATTGCACGCCTTGCAGTTCCCCCACAATGCCGCTGTACTTCCTGGCCTTGGCGAAGCAGCTCCACGCAGCACCCATGTAGCACCCATGTAGCACCCATGTAGCACCCATGTAGCACCCATGTAGCACCCATGTAGCACCCATGTAGCTCGTAGACACAATGCGGTAGACCCTCCTCCCACCATGATGGAGAACCCATGTGCCGCTTTTCTGTTTTCAGGGATTATCTCGGAGGAGAACGTACAGGCCTGAGAGTAGATTTATGTGTATTATGTGTGTGTGTGTGTGTGTGTGTGTGTGTGTGTGTAGCCCGTGTGCAGTGCGTTTCAATCAGATTGCAGCGGGTGCAAGCGCAGCACATTATTCTCCCCCTGCTCTGCATAGCGCTGCGCTAGGCTATGTCCTCCTGCTGTATTAGTGTGATGTATGACCCGAACGCCGTGCTACGCCACACCACACCGCACACACTCCTTCCACACTGCTCCAAAAAGCCTCTGCGGCTTTTTCATTCCACCTGTCAAACAGTTACTCATCCCTCCCTCTCGCCCTCGCTCTCAGTCCCTCCCTCGCTCACACTTGCTTTATCTTTTCACACACCCCTACATCTCTCTGCCTTATTGTATCCATCACTTCACTTTGTCTCCCGGAGCATTCCCAAAGCTTTATTTTCCTCACAAAAGAAACACAATATCGCACATGGGGACGTGAGTTAGAGGCTGTGACTCGAAACTAGAACGTATTCACATTTACCGGGCTGCAATTAAAGTAGTTTTTATTTTTTCCTCATACAAAATGACCAAAACCTGATTAAAGTTCTCATTTTCAGGTTCATAATTGTATTTAGAGGTTGTATCAGAATAGGTTTCATTTTCAAAAAACACCTTTTTTTGTAGTACTGCACATTGCTGCAGCTCCTCTTTTACTAGGACTACTACTAAGGACTACTAGCCAGTCAGAAGCAGAGTATGAGGGCCCTGACAGTACCTAGGTAAGGACTACTAGCCAGTCAGGAGCAGAGTATGAGGGTCCTGACAGTACCTAGGTAAGGACTACTAGCCAGTCAGGAGCAGAGTATGAGGGTCCTGACAGTACCTAGGTAAGGACTACTAGCCAGTCAGGAGCAGAGTATGAGGGCCCTGACAGTACCTAGGTAAGGACTACTAGCCAGTCAGGAGCAGAGTATGAGGGCCCTGACAGTACCTAGGTAAGGACTACTAGCCAGTCAGAAGCAGAGTATGAGGGCCCTGACAGTACCTAGGTAAGGACTACTAGCCAGTCAGAAGCAGAGTATGAGGGCCCTGACAGTACCTAGGTAAGGACTACTAGCCAGTCAGAAGCAGAGTATGAGGGCCCTGACAGTACCTAGGTAAGGACTACTAGCCAGTCAGGAGCAGAGTATGAGGGTCCTGACAGTACCTAGGTAAGGACTACTAGCCAGTCAGAAGCAGAGTATGAGGGCCCTGACAGTACCTAGGTAAGGACTACTAGCTAGTCAGAAGCAGAGTATGAGGGCCCTGACAGTACCTAGGTAAGGACTACTAGCCAGTCAGGAGCAGAGTATGACACTAGCAGCTAGGCAAGCATTATAACATGTGTTACAAAGTGATGACATTGGTCTCTGAAGTAAAGGCTGGACCACAACAGAGCTGTTTGGAGCTGGTAACTCCCTTTGGGGGTGGGGGGGACGACATTGGGCTTTTTCCCTTTGTAAATGTATAACATGTACAAAAAAGGAATAGGAAAAGCATAATACAGCACTTTAATGGATTATCAAAATATATGGCGAGCTAATCTGTGAATCTTTGCAGCTCTACTGTGAATGTCACATGCATCGATACGTGATAAAGACTCAGTATGAATTACTGTTTGACGTGCACGGCAGAGATGTGCAATGCAAGAAGGATCAAAGCACCAGAAGGTGTTTGTCACACGCGTCCAGTGCTCAGGGCTGCTCTGACAGCGAGTGACGGCTCTCTCCATCAGCCGCTCTGGAGTGTATGACAGCCAGTATAAAGAAAAAAGACAAAAAATGGAGAGAACGTGCCCGCTAAGGCCCACAAAGTAACAGGGAGCTGTCAGTTCGATGGCTCGCTCAGAGGGGGGAGGGGAATGAGGTGCAAAAGGTTAGAAATGTAATCTGAGAAAGACAATTACCTTCACTTACAGCGTCTTTTGTGAAGCTGGTCTGTTTTTATCAGTGACGCTAATTTATCTCAGCGGTATTTACAGAGGAGCAGGAGGACGGTGCTGCGGGAGGGAGGAACCGGAGAAAAGGCTGTCAAACCAATTCCCAGCGACCCTCGCTTCCTTCGTTATCTCTGCCTGTTGGCTACAGAAATACTTAATTAGCTGGCTGGTTGTGTGCTATTGCTTTGTATGCCTTCTTTGTTCTGTGCATATATATAAAAATCCCCCTCTCACCCCTTGTGGGGGGGGTATGTGTCATCCTCAAGCTCGGGTCCTCTACCAGAGGCCTGGGAGTTAGAGGGTTCTGTTCCTAGGACTGCACTCTTCTGGACAGAGACCTCTGATGGTTTACCTGGAATCTGCTGGAGCCCCTCTCCCAGTTTGGGGGTCCCAGCCCCCCCCCGCTGGAGCCCCTCTTCCAGTTTGGGGGTCCCAGCCCCCCCAGTGCTCCGATTACCACTGGCACCACTGTTGCTCTTACTTTCCACATCTTCTCTAGATCTTCTTTCAGCCCTTGGTATTTCTCCAGCTACTCGTGTTCCTTCTTCTTCATGTTGCGATCGCTTGGGATTGCCACATCTATCACTACTGCCTTCTTCTGCTGTTCTACATGGACTAGAGCAGAAAACATGGATCTGATGCAATGCTATATATATATATATATATATATATATTTTTTTTTTATTTAACCTTTATTTAACCAGGAAAATCCCATTGAGATTACTAATCTCTTTTTCAAGGGAGTCCTGGCCAAGACAGCGGTACAGATCACAACAATTCCGAAACATTAGACAAATTTCATAACAATTTCATAAGACTATGTAAAACATATATATATATATATATATATATATGCTTGAGGTTATGACTGCTTTTATATTATATAAGACATGTGAAATAGACACAGCCAATGGGGAAGATGTATGCTTCACATTATAAATTCCCTCATAAGACAATATGGGTTTAATTACCTCTTGACTTGAATGGCAGTGTCACTGGTTCAAATAGACTTTCCCATATTTCAAACACAGAAAATGTTTCCCTGCAGACTCTGCAGTGGCGTCTCTCGCCGAGCCGCTTTGATCGTGTGTGTTCAGGTGCTCCGAGCACCCAGCGAGCTCGGGGCCGACACCTCGGCCAAAGCCAGATGAGCGGCGCGGGCCACCGGCTCCGCAATCTTTATTACTCGGTGGAACTGATTGAATTCATTTGGGCCTGGGAGCAGATACGGAGCCATTACGTCCTTATTAACAGAGTGCGGAGGTGGAGCCACACCTGAACGCGCTCAGCTGGTTCCAACAGAGGAAGGAGGAAGGGAGGGCTGCTGTTTAAAGAAGCGGGGGCTACATTAGATTAATTCCCAAACTGATTTACTACATCTGATAATGTGCTGCTAACACATCCACACAGGGACCGCTATGATTATATCAGTTATGGTTCATGGCTATCTGAGATAAGGTTAAGCCCGGGGCTCAGGAGACAAGGAAGGGCGTAATTGAGTTAGAATTATGCTATGATGTCTACAAAAGGTATATAAAGTGGGCGCCCAGAGAGCTCAGTTGGTAGAGCGCGCGCCCATACATAAAGGTCTGCTCCTCGACGCAGCGGGCCCGGGTTCAACTCCGACTTGTGGCCCGTTGCTGCATGTCTTTCCCCCCCCCTCTCTCTTCCCTTTGTCTTCAGGTGTCCTGTACAAATAAAGGCCTGTATCTTTAAAAAAAAGGTATATATTGTGTAGCAAGTACCCTGAGGCGCTCCATGTTGGGTAGTTAGCAAGGGACTGGATTTTCTAAACTAGGGATCGGCCATTACAGTTCTTTCAAGGCAATACAGACACCGGTGAAAACCGAAATATTTGGAACTGATATGCATTTCAACAGTCAACAGACCGCTAAGGTTAGACCAAGCGGCAGAGGGTCAACAGCCTGCTAACGTCTCTAAAAGTAGAACGGGAGCCAGAGCGTTTCAGGCTCCTCTCCTGTGGAACCAGGTTCCAGTCTGGGTCCAGGGACCAGAGCGTTCAGCTATCAGGCTCCTCTCCTGTGGAACCAGGTTCCAGTCTGGGTCCAGGGACCAGAGCGTTCAGCTGTCAGGCTCCTCTCCTGTGGAACCAGGTTCCAGTTTGGGTTCAGGGACCAGAGCGTTCAGCTGTCAGGCTCCTCTCCTGTGGAACCAGGTTCCAGTCTGGGTCCAGGGACCAGAGCGTTCAGCTGTCAGGCTCCTCTCCTGTGGAACCAGGTTCCAGTCTGGGTCCAGGGACCAGAGCGTTCAGCTGTCAGGCTCCTCTCCTGTGGAATCAGGTTCCAGTTTGGGTTCAGGGACCAGAGCGTTCAGCTGTCAGGTTCCTCTCCTGTGGAACCAGGTTCCAGTCTGGGTCCAGGGACCAGAGCGTTCAGCTATCAGGCTCCTCTCCTGTGGAACCAGGTTCCAGTTTGGGTTCAGGAGGCAGACACCGTCTCCACATTTAAGAGTAGACTCAAGACTTTCCTCTTTGATAAAGCTTATAGTTAGGGCTGGCTCAGGAGAGTCCTGAACCATCCCTTAGTTACGCCGCTATAGGCCTAGACTGCTGGGGGACTTCCCATGATGCACACACCCCTCTCCAATAACCTGCCAGTTTGTAACTTTTTTTTTTTTATAGTAAGTAGTCTACCTTCCTTATGTGGCACTGGACTTGCATAATAGCACAACTTCTCAGCCTCTGCATTCAAATGTTAACAAAATGCCCCAAAAAAACATATAAATAACACAAAATCAAAAGTGCAATCTGAGACATAAACGGCCAGCGTTACAATACTACACTACAATAAAACACAAACTAATGCAGGACTACTCCCTCCATGTAAAGGACCACGTGGATCACATATACATTGAGTGGCAGCTATGAATAAAACAAGAGTAGAAGAAGAGCGAGCAGATTGGGGGGGGGGGGGAGAGAGCACAAAAGTGCCAGCTGATGGCTGATTCCCCAGAAGGGAACTGAACACATCGAGACCTCGAGGAGGAGGAGGAGGAGGAGGAGCAGGAAGCCACTCCTCGGCTTGGTGGGCACAGACGAATCGCCAGGATGGCATTTCTGGAATGTTTAACCAAAGCCTCGGGAATCTTGAGGGACGCTGAAATTATACACCCCCGCACACAGGCTGTGCACGTCTGCGAGCTGTTGCTCACAGCTCTGGAGAACGCAATGCATGCGCCGGTTTACAAAACACGAGGACTTTGTTCTGAGCCCCGGGAGGGTCCCGGTCCTCCGCCGAGTCACATCCAATCCCCCCATCAAGGTGAATACTGTGTGAAAGTGTTCCCACTCACGGGAACAGGAAGAAGAGGGAAGCTGGTTTGGAGTTTTACCGACTGATCAAAGAGAGACTTTGAGAGTTGAGTCTCTCACATGATGCGTGGGCCAGGGCGGTTCACATGCGTGACGTCAGACAAAGCTTTTTGGGGACCCAAAAAAACAGCAACCACATGTTTAAGTGACTGTTGCTGCCAGGCTACGAACCAGGGGGAGTCTGTGTGTGTGCTGCGTTGTGTGGCGAGCGTGTTAGGTGGACAAAAGTCCAAAATATTCCTGTAAAACCTTTTTTTGGGTCAAAAAAGGACAAAAAATTGACATTTTTGTCAGTTTTTCAGACTTTTTTGTTTTGTTTTTACTAATACCACCTTACTAGTTTCACTACTTTTTGGAATTCATGGTCAATAACCCTCATTTATATAGAATTATACCTAATATTTGAGTTAAAAAAGAAGAAATGATTTATTTTGACTAATAGTTAAGATCAGAGGAACTTCTGAGGAATACAATTATTATAATTAAGAAAATTAGGAAAGATCAAACCTTTAAGGACACCAATTATCTTTGTGAATGAATAATGTATCATAAATAAATAAATGTTCTTACTTAAAATACAGGGGCATAAGTATCCACCCCCTATGTTAAAATATAGGGGCATACGTATACACCCCCCTATGTTAAAATACAGGGGGCATAAGTATACACCCCCCTATGTTAAAATACAGGGGGCATAAGTATACACCCCCCTATGTTAAAATACAGGGGGCATAAGTATACACCCCCCTATGTTAAAATACAGGGGGCATAAGTATACACCCCCCTATGTTAAAATACAGGGGGCATAAGTATACACCCCCCTATGTTAAAATACAGGGGGCATAAGTATACACCCCCCTATGTTAAAATACAGGGGCATAAGTATACACCCCCCTATGTTAAAATACAGGAGGCATAAGTATACACCCCCCTATGTTAAAATACAGGGGCATAAGTATACACCCCCCTATGTTAAAATACAGGGGCATAAGTATACACCCCCCTATGTTAAAATACAGGAGCATAAGTATACACCCCCTATGTTAAAATACAGGGGCATAAGTATACACCCCCTATGTTAAAATACAGGGGCATAAGTATACACCCCCCTATGTTAAAATACAGGGGGCATAAGTATACACCCCCCTATGTTAAAATACAGGGACATAAGTATACACCCCCCTATGTTAAAATACAGGGGCATAAGTATACACCCCCCTATGTTAAAATACAGGGGCATAAGTATCCACCCCCCTATGTTAAAATACAGGGGGCATGAGTACAAATTGTGAGATGAGACGAGAGAACAAAGCGGGTGAAAATACATGTCATTAGCCATCCTTTCTCTCAGGCTTGATTGATGTTCCCTCTCCCTACACAGCCATGCGTCACTAATCACTTCATATGAGACTACACACATTCTTGACGAGCCATTTATTGCCAAAGGACGGCATTAACTTGCTGGCATTGACTGGTGCTTTCATTTCAAGTTCAACCTCATAGATGGCCACAGAGCCAAATTAACATGTAGGCCCTGCTCCGTCGGAAATAACTCAATCTTTTTCACTTAAAGGTGCCCTGCCGCACAAAACCGTTTTTACTTGTGTTTTTTGAAACATGTTAGGTCCATATGTGTGTGTGTGTGTGTGTGTGTGTGTGTGTGTGTTATGTTGTGCAAATGAACTGCTACCTCCTGTCAGCTCTAGCCACCGAAAATAAATAAGAGGAGAAATCAACGTCATGTTGCCTGAGCTCATTAATATTCATGAGCTGGGTAAAGGATGCTGATAGCCAGGCTCTCATTGGCTAGCTGTTAACCAATCAGAGTCAAGCAGCTTAGCTCGTTGAATATTAATGATGACTCAATCAACTACGACTACCATTTGTAGTCACTATTCCATTATCTTTATTGAAACTATTATTGCCACTAATAACCCCCAACCAGTCTAGACCTGCTCTATCTGTAAATTATAGAGAGGTCTAGACCTGCTCTATCTGTAAATTATAGAGAGGTCTAGACCTGCTCTATCTGTAAATTATAGAGCGGTCTAGACCTGCTCTATCTGTAAATTATAGAGCGGTCTAGACCTGCTCTATCTGTAAATTATAGAGCGGTCTAGACCTGCTCTATCTGTAAATTATAGAGTGGTCTAGACCTGCTCTATCTGTAAATTATAGAGCGGTAGACCTGCTCTATCTGTAAATTATAGAGCGGTCTAGACCTGCTCTATCTGTAAATTATAGAGTGGTCTAGACCTGCTCTATCTGTAAATTATAGAGTGGTCATCTGAGGACGTCGTCTTGGGCTTTTTGGGAAACACCGACCCAAATTTTTCACAATTTTTGGACATTTTAGGGACCAACCAATTAATCAATTAATCAAAAAAGTTAAAAACAGATGTATCGGCAATGAAAATAACAGTTATTTGCAGCGCCACTCGAGGCGTTTTTGCCTTTTTGCAGTTGTGGAGGATTTTTTTTATATGCTTGACCCATATTATTAATCTGCTGCTGATGAATGCATTTTCCCCGCTGTTGTGTTGTCGGTAATGTTCAGCGACTGGTCACCCGGGAATAATGCGGACTCAGACGGCGCCCTCGCGTTCCAGCAGAGCTGCAGCAGAATGATAAGCTCAGACCAGGGGAATCCTGGGAGGGCTATGAGGCATTTTGCGAGTAATCTGACCCCGAGGGCAGGCTTAGGCCGAGCCGTGTAGCAGAGGACAATGAGCCAGAGTGGTGTAGGAACTCATACACAGCCGCCTCACCCGCCCCCAAATGACTTTAGACACGCTCCCATCCGCAGAAACAGATTATTGCTGTTTATCCTCTTTCCATTTCTGAATTGGGTGTGAATTGGAGTCTGTGGCCTGATAATGCCGGTCCTCCACACCTCCCTCTCCACAGCTATCGGCGGCCCACGCACTCCGATGTGTACTTTAAAAAAAAATCAATTGCTACAGCTGTGAGATGAGAGTGTAATACTGAATACATTTTGTGTTTCCCCCTCTAATCTTCTCCCTCAACATGTCAGACAAATTGTGCTGCCTCTGCCAAATCTAATATAGCTGCCCCCCCTTTTGCTCACAACGTGTGCATATACACACACACACACACACACACACACACACACACGCAAAGCTGAACACACACACATAGGAGAGACAGACTGGCAGAGGTGAGAAATGGAGATTGACAATGTGGCAAGAGGTAATCACAGCCTGGAGAGCTTCAAATATGTATGAAAATGCCGCGTTATAGGAACAAAGCCATCTTCTTCTCACCCTGGAGGATAGACCGTGCATGTAATCTGGTCGCTGTCCGTCCCCCGGCTCCTGTGTCGCTGCTCTTCAAGCTCATTCATCCAGACCTGACTGGTTTGTGTTGTTGTATTGAGAGATAATAACTGCCCACAATGCATTCAGGATTCAACCATTCAAAGCTTCCCCCTGTGTCACAGTTAAGTCCGCTCTACCACTTCCCATCACATTTCCCATCCAGTTGCCTTTCGCCTCTCCCTCTCGAAGCCTGCACTCTCCTTTTTTTCGCAGCAAAACTGCAATCCCACCACTCTGGGTAATTCATGCAGCATTTTATCACGCCATATCTCGTGACCACCTGTCATGTGGAGATAGCCTTCTTGGTATTATTAAGCCAACGCAATCACCAGACAGGGGCTCCCTCGGTTCAGTCAAGGGGGTTGCATCTCAACACACAGCAGGCTTCCACCTTTTTCACTGTGGAAGCTGCCGTGAGAAGCAGGTCTGCAGGAGCCCAGACACCTCTGGTAATAGCATCTAATAATCTGCATCTAGGATGAGCTAGTCTCGCGTTGCCAGACCGTCCACACGCTGCGCAGCGGAGGAACATCTGGCTAGTGCATACAGCGTTCAGGGATGGGAGAGAAACTGGTTTATTGGCATTGCATATGCAACGCCATCACTAACAGGGACGTTGTAGAGCGTCCTCTGGTGGACAGACTATGCAACGCCGTCACTAACGGGGACGTTGTAGAGCGTCCTCTGGTGGACAGACTATGCAACGGCATCACTAACGGGGACGTTGTAGAGCGTCCTCTGGTGGACAGACTATGCAACGCCATCACTAACAGGGACGTTGTAGAGCGTCCTCTGGTGGACAGACTATGCAACGCCATCACTAACAGGGACGTTGTAGAGCGTCCTCTGGTGGACAGACTATGCAACGCCGTCACTAACAGGGACGTTGTAGAGCGTCCTCTGGTGGACAGACTATGCAACGGCATCACTAACGGGGACGTTGTAGAGCGTCCTCTGGTGGACAGACTATGCAACGCCATCACTAACAGGGACGTTGTAGAGCGTCCTCTGGTGGACAGACTATGCAACGCCATCACTAACAGGGACGTTGTAGAGCGTCCTCTGGTGGACAGACTATGCAACACCATCACTAACAGGGACGTTGTAGAGCGTCCTCTGGTGGACAGACTATGCAACGCCATCACTAACAGGGACGTTGTAGAGCGTCCTCTGGTGGACAGACTATGCAACGCCATCACTAACAGGGACGTTGTAGAGCGTCCTCTGGTGGACAGACTATGCAACGCCACGTTCAAACTGCTTAAATATAAATGCGTACGAAAAACCAATCGCCGATCATTGCATTTGATTGTCGATATACGGTCTGACCGCCAATCGTCACAAGCCTACGTGGAGCTTGATGTGAGCCGACATCAAAGATCTCGAAGGCTGAGTGACCCCGTCTTTCTAATGACACGCAATTTAATTGAAAATCCACTTCTTTGTCTGAGCGCAAAAAATCCAGAGCACAGAAGCTGGGGCACTATTCTCTGGCTCAGTAGTTAACTGTGAAATACCAGAGAGAGGGAGGGAGGGAGGGAGGGAGGGGAGGAAAGAGAAATGGGAGCAGGAGGAATAAAATGTAAGCAAAGAGAAGGAGAGTAATCAAAGAAGGCACAGATATGGATAGAGGGATTACAGATTGGACTGAGATAAAGAGGCAAAACAATGTGAGACAGAAGGGGAAGAAACAGAGGAAAAGTGCGATGAAAAGGGGAGAGGGGGAGGAGGAACAGAGGAAAATCCAAGCTCAGCAGTCTTCCTCGGGCTCAATTTCCAAGACATGATTAGTTTGGAGTGATGACATGTAATGGGTGCAATAAAAAAAAAAGCCTGCTTCTCCTATACTCTCCCTCCCGAACTCTCTTGTTCTCTCAAAGAATCATTATTCCCAAAATAGAAAGCCTGCACTAGAGCCTAAAAACTCTGGGGACTGGTAGCCTTCATCTCTCCTTTTGTTCCACAAGTGCCATGCTTGTAAACCGCCACTAAAACAACCCACTAAGTATCTGTCAGTATCGACTCATCACCCGCTCCACATCCTGGATCCACATCACTCCGGTCCTGAAACAGCTACACCGGCTTCCCATTTCTCACCGGATCACAGACAAAATCCTGGTCCTTACCTACAAAGCCCTACACCACCTTGCCCCGTCATACCTCCCTCTCCTCCTCTCCCCCTACCAACCCTCACGGTCCCTCAGATCCACCTCAGCCGGTCTCCTCTATGTCCCCCTACCAACCTTCACGGTCCCTCAGATCCACCTCAGCCGGTCTCCTCTACGTCCCCCTACCAACCTCCACGGTCCCTCAGATCCACCTCAGCCGGTCTCCTCTACGTCCCCCTACCAACCTTCACGGTCCCCCAGATCCACCTCAGCCGGTCTCCTCTACGTCCCCCAAGTCAAAGCTCTGCAGTTTTGGGGACAGAGCCTTTTCCAGGGCAGCTCCCAGGCTCTGGAACTCCGTCCCCCATGAGATCCCTATCTCTGAGTCCCTCACCATCTTCCAGTCCCGTCTGAAGACCCATCTCTTCTGTTCTGCCTATCCTTAGTTTATTTATTTTTTATTTTAAGTTTTTTATATATTTATCTACTGTTTCTACTCTGTAAAGCGACTTTGAGCTTGGGAAAAGCGCTATACAAATTACATTTATTATTATTATTATTATTATTATTATTATCGCCGTGTTGCTCCCTGCAAAGCACCCTCGGGAAGTTCCAGCCAAGTCATCACTTCTTGATTCTCAACTCGAGAGCTACTGCTAAAAAAAAAAAAAAAAGAGTTCTCGCGGTCTGCTTTTGGCACGAAATGTTAAATATTGCAGGTTGTGGCCGCAGGTCGCACCGGCTCCACGACAACCTCAGGCTTCCCATTTGCTCGTTTCTTCTAGAAAAGATGGTTGACGTCGATTTGTGTGGATCCTGAGGAGCAATAATCACAGCGGTCCGACTCTCAGAGTCATTTGTTAGCATTTAGGCTAGAGCTGGCCAATATACAGTATCCATTAGGGATGAGCGAGTACAGCATTATCTGTAATTTTTAACCATATGAATTATCTGTATCTGTACTCGGACTGGGCGGGGCCTACCCGGGAAGTGGACAGGATTTAACCCGGAAGTGGGTCGGGTTGTCTTCAAATGGGCGGGGCTTTAACCGGTATGCTATTTTAAGCATGCAATTGATATGGTTTGATCAGAAATTGTTATATTTATTGTTGATTAGAATAACTATTTCCATGACAGCATCAGCATTGAGCTTCAGATCAATGGTGTTGTCATGGTAACAAACGATCTATATACAGAACAAGTTTTGCAACAATGAATACAACACATGCGGTTGCAATTATGAAGTAAAATGTAATGAACAAGAGTTTTCATGCTCAATATAACTTTCTTTTTTTAACGTTTAATTTTTTTTTTTTTTGATCAGTGTGATTTATTTTGTTTTTGGTTCTTTTTTTATTTATTTTTTCCACACCAGGGTTACAGCACCTCTGACTGCAGCGATCTCATTTTCATACTGCATCAAGATTTCCTCAATAGTTTATATTGTATCCGATACTCAGCTCTAGGTCTAGTGTCCCCGTTTTAAGTTTTACAAAAATTAAAAACATGACGTGTTTTGGAGGTATTTACGCTTCTGAGCTGGAAATGTCCCCGGATGTAGTCTGAGAAATCTGGTCCCCTTATTGTAAAAAACAGGTTTTAGAAAAGCGTACATTTCCTTCAACAGGGATTTACAAATAGGACAAACTTTAATAGCAAAAAAAAAAAGAAAAGTTGCGCTGTCACAACTTTTGACTGTATTGTGCATCCCTAACGGTTCAAAACGCTGCCTTTGAAAGCATGCTGTATATATTTTCAAAGGATGAATTCAGAGTGAAATAGATATCTGAGAAACACCGAGAGAGAAGGAAAGATTTGGCCATTTCTGCAGGGAATGTGATGGTTGGTTGACGAAAACACAAGCCTCGCCTAACAAAGCCCTGCAACGGTGGATGTATGAGAACTAAGAGAGCAGAGAACAAAGGGGAATGAAGAAGCATGAATACATCAGGACGAAAGCTAATTGACTCCAAAACACTTGCGAGGGGTTTTCAGTTTGTGAGCTCCCCTCACATGTCCTCCTCCCTCCTCTCCCTGTGCTTGTAACCTCCTCCTCTTCCTCTCCTTTTACCCATTTTAATCCTATCACAAACCCAGTTGGGTTGCAGCTAAGCATTCTTCTCACTGTCGATGAATCTGTTGATTTTTTTTCTCCATTAATCAATTAGTTTGGTCTATAAAATGTCGGAGAATGGTGAAAATGTGGATGGTATGTCCCAAAAAGCCCAAGATGACGTCCTCAAAGGTCTTGTTTTGTCCACAAAACTTCTTTTATTGTGCAACAGCGTTCGCGAAGAACTAAGAGAGCAGAGAACAAAGGGAAATAAAGAAGCATGAATACATCAGGACGAAAGCTAATTGACTCCAAAACACTTGTGTTTTTTTTTTTTTAGTTTGATGCCCCTCCTCCCTCCTCTCTGTCGGAAAAAGGGACGAAAATGTCACATCTTTGTCCGTTTTTGACCCGGGAGGACAACACAAGGGTGAAGAGCTGCAATCATAGAAATTCTCCTTTTTTTTCAGAACAAATTCAACTTTTAATAATATAATCTGTTTTAGTGCATTCTTCTTCATTACCTTTCAGACATGACTGTGATAAGACTGTGTTCCCAATGCATTGACATTATGGAATTAAAAACTATTCTAAGGATTTTCAGCATTATTCACTTTTTTAAACACACTGCTAATATCCTCAACACAACAATTAATTAAAATAACTAATGTAAATGTGCTGTATTTATATAGCGCTTTTCTAGTCTTCATAACTCCTCAAAGCACTTTGACATCGTACAGGAACCATTCACACAAGGTGCCACCTGCTCATCAGATACACACACTCACACTCCGATGGCGCAGGAAACTCGGGGTTCAGTGTCTTGCCCAAGGACACTTTGACATGGGACTGCAGGCCCAGGGATTGAACCACCAACCGCTCTACCACTGAGCCACAGCCGCCCTAATAGATTCATGTTTGCAGCTCTAAAACACAGCTACTCAAATCAAAGTTTGCACTGAACCCACCTGTGCTATACCGACCCCCTTGACATTAGCTAACACATGCAAGACAGACTGGACCCCCCGCAGCTAAAAGTCCCAGACAGGGTGTCCCGGCCTGGCTCTTCCCCAGAGAGCAACAACCTGCTCTCAGCCTTGCACACCAGATTGACTCCGTCTGCGTTAGCACCCTGGTGGCTAATGCAAATACAGTCCATCTGCTAATTCTAATCCATCCACCCTCAATCCATGTACAGGCACACAGTCAGACACACACACACACATTACCGTGTGTGTGTGGCATACACACCGCTCTGAAGGATGAGCCCATGCTTATCTGATGAAGCACAATACTATAAATGTGATTAATTGATACCATCACTATTGTTATAAAGCCTCTGTGCGCCCTATCACCTGATGATGAATGGCGATAAAAACAAATGGCGAGCTGCGGTTGCAGCATCTCTAAACATATTCCCGTCCCTCGGGGGAGACTCAAACACAGCGACGTCCTCTGAAATAACAGCATCACACAGCAGACCCACGCACACAAACACGCGAGCACAGTAGCCTGCACGCTTTTACGCTAAGGCGCAAAAAACGGCCACACGTGTGCACACGGAGCCTGAGGAGAAACATGAAGAGAGACATGGAGAGAGACATGGAGAGAGACATGGAGAGAGACATGGAGAGAGACATGGAGAGAGACATGGAGAGAGACATGGAGAGAGACCTGGAGAGAGACATGGAGAGAGACCTGGAGAGAGACATGAAGAGAGACATGGAGAGAGACATGGAGAGAGACATGGAGAGAGAGGATCATGAGAACTGAGCAGTTTGGGGATGCTAGGAGATTAGCTGCGCTTAAACAGAGCATACACATGGACTAAAAATGCTGCAGAGTTGTTAGGCTAATCACACACAAACTGGGGATTAGCCCATATACTCGTGTTAGGGGAAGAAAACAGAGTCACAAACACAGAGAGGAAACCATCGGCTCGGTTAGAAGGATGCAGCGGCTGCGGTGTCCCTATAACTGCACACGCCTAAATAACCAGCCATTTATTAGGCCATAACGCCAAATATCAGGGCGGGGAATCACCAGACACCTCCCGATACGATATCAACACCACACTTATGCCACGATGCGGTATCATTGTGATTTTAAACATATTGCAATTTATAACCTTTTTTCCAACTTCTAATTTTTCCCCATTTTCAAATGACGTCCCCAAAAGGAAACTTATCAACATCTGTTTCATCTGAAAAGAAACATTTCTCAGTTTGTTCAATTATATTGCTGCAAAATGGGATTGTCACACATATATAACAAAAGATTGATACTTGGCGCCTGTGTGTCGATACAGTATTGCTACTGAAAATATCGCGATACTATGTTCTATCGACCCCCCCCCCCACTACAAATATCCATTGTGTTTTCCCCTATTTTCATTCAACGATGCAACTGTCAGTGGTTAGTTCAGACGCAGGTTTGTAATTACTGCTGAGATCATATCAAAGTCAGTTGAAAGGGCGAAGCACAGATCACGCTGTTGGTGGCCTGTCCTCATGTTGTCCTCATGTTGTCCTCATGTTGCCCTCATGTTGCCCTCATGTTGCCCTCATGTTGTCCTCATGTTGTCCTCATGTTGTCTTCATGTTGCCCTCATGTTGTCTTCATGTTGTCCTCATGTTGTCCTCATGTTGCCCTCATGTTGTCCTCATGTTGTCCTATATCAATGTTCTTTGTAATTCCCCAAAATAACATGATTGATTCCACCCAACGCTCTTTGCCAAGTACAAATCTCTACTTTCATTAATTTTGGGGCGTCTTATTCAATTTTATAGCATTGTAAAACAAATGGAAGTGTTTTTGAAATAGTATTGAGTAAAAGTTGACATATTCCAGTCTGTGATTATCATCAACATCCATTCCTTTAATTTTAGTCTAAATAATTCCTAATTTCTGCTTTTCTAACTCAAACATTAGGTATAATTTCCTATAAATGAGGTTTATTGACCATAAATTCCTAAAATAACTGTAAAACTAAAAGTTAATAAGTTAGTGTTACGTAGTGTTGAAAACGTCAAAAAAAGTGACAAACATTGAAAAAAAAGCGTCAAAAGTGTTGAAAAAGTTAAAAACATCCATTAAAAAGTGTTGATTTATAATTCTGACGGGAAGACAACCCGAGAGTTAATTAAAACAGCAGAGAACGACATGCTAACGTGCTGCAGGACTCTGAGCTAGATCGGAGAATATTCGGTTACAACACGTCGCTGATGCCCCCCCCCCCCCACACCCCTTGACGTAGCCTTTCATGTGGAGTAAGCACTGCACCGGACCCCATTCAAAACATAGCCTTTTAAATGCTACATTGCTTGTAGCATGGACATATTTTCTTTTTAAATAAGTGCAACGCGGTGGATTCAATAATGTGAGGACAGGTTCGAGTGGATTTGAAACTTTAAAGTGTTAGTGTGCACATGAGCATCTGCTGTGTTTTTTTTAAGATTACTTTTTGGGCATTGTCGGCCTTTGTTTCCAAGGGACAGATGTGAAAAGGGGGCAAGAGAGAGAGAGAGAGAGAGAGAGAGAGAGAGAGAGGGAATGAAATGCAGCAAAGGTGACGCTGCATTGAGGACTAGACCTCTATATGTGCGCGCCTGCTCTACCAACTGAGCTAACCCGGCCACCAGCGTCTATAAGTGTGCATTGCATGTTCACATCTTTTGTGTTGGTGCTGGAGTGAATGCAAAACAGCTTACACTGCATGAGTTTAAGTGTGTGTGTGTGTGAGAGAGAGAGAGAGAGAGAGAGAAAGAGAGTGTAGTCGGTGTGCCGAGCCCCTGACTTTGCACATCTCACGCATGCCGGATGAGTTCTTTCCCCATAATCTCATTTAAAGCCCCTTCACACACTATAATTCAATTCTCTCTTCTAGACAATGACCATGTCATCTTAATCTGGCAGGTAGATTATACAGCATCCCACACACGACTACTAATGCCGAGGGAACGGCTCGGCCTATTGTAAGCTCCTTCAAGGTTGGATGGGCTGCTGTAGATTGCTTCGGAGGATTGCTTCTGCCACTCATGTTTTTCCACCACTGCTTCCTCGCGTTTAATCTCAACAAGTTCTTTCCCTTCTTTTCACCATTTGGGAATCCGGCTCATGTTTTTCTGTGATTGGTTAAACTTCAACAGCCCCAATGACATGCTGCTCTGGATACTCTGCTCATCTGGTCCCTGACATGCGACGTAGCTTCTGAATATTCATCTGGTCCCTTCAGCGAGAGCCACCGATGGGGGCCCGGGGTTTTTAATTCTGTTAAACTTCTTGCCCGGTGGACACATGTAAAACAAGACAAGAATCTGAACGGTGTTGTGAAATTATTGTTAAAAACTGGTCTAGGGGGTCAGGGAACATAGATAAGAGGAAAATGTAATTTATTTATTTTTAAAGATATTTTTGGGTCTTTTCCACCTTTATTTCTTTACAGGATAGCTAGGTGAGAAGGGGGGGGACATGCAGGAAACCGCCACAGGCCGGACACGAACCGCGGACCGCCACGCCGAGGCTCAGACCTCTATGCACAGGTGCGCCCGCTCTACCACTGAACCAACCCGGCCACGGAAGATGTAATTTTGATTGAAAAAGTTTGACCAGACGTTTTTTTTTTTCATGTTTTTATAACCCTCGTGTTGTCCTTCGGGTCTCGGGGACTTGTTTAGTTTATTTCCATTTTGTGTATTAGTCTGGCGTTGTGCTTCGGGGGGGCCCCGGGGCCTTTTTCATTTCATGTCAACTGCCGCCCTTCGGGTCCAGGAGACCCTTGTTTATTTGTACGGGTTTACACGTATGTTTCACTACTCCCGCCTCGTCCATTGGGTCCCAGGGACCCCGGAGGACAAGACGAGGCTATTGGGATACGCGTTCGAGTGCAAGACGGGTCTCTGGGACCCAGGAGGACAAGACGAGGCTATTGGGATACGCGTTCGAGTGCAAGACGGGTCTCTGGGACCCAGGAGGACAAGACGAGGCTATTGGGATACGCGTTCGAGTGCAAGACGGGTCTCTGGGACCCAGGAGCACAAGACGAGGCTATTGGGATACGCGTTCGAGTGCAAGACGGGTCTCTGGGACCCAGGAGGACAAGACGAGGCTATTGGGATACGCGTTCGAGTGCAAGACGGGTCTCTGGGACCCAGGAGCACAAGACGAGGCTATTGGGATACGCGTTCGAGTGCAAGACGGGTCTCTGGGACCCAGGAGGACAAGACGAGGCTATTGGGATACGCGTTCGAGTGCAGGACGGGTCTCTGGGACCCAGGAAGACAAGACGAGGCTATTGGGATACGCGTTCGAGTGCAAGACGGGTCTCTGGGACCCAGGAGGACAAGACGAGGCTATTGGGATACGTGTTCGAGTGCAGGACGGGTCTCTGGGACCCAGGAGGACAAGACGAGGCTATTGGGATACACGTTCGAGTGCAGGACGGGTCTCTGGGACCCAGGAAGACAAGACGAGGCTATTGGGATACGCGTTAGAGTGCAGGACGGGTCTCTGGGACCCAGGAAGACAAGACGAGGCTATTGGGATACGCGTTAGAGTGCAGGACGGGTCTCTGGGACCCAGGAAGACAAGACGAGGCTATTGGGATACGCGTTCGAGTGCAAGACGGGTCTCTGGGACCCAGGAGGACAAGACGAGGCTATTGGGATACGTGTTCGAGTGCAGGACGGGTCTCTGGGACCCAGGAGGACAAGACGAGGCTATTGGGATACACGTTCGAGTGCAGGACGGGTCTCTGGGACCCCGGAGGACAAGACGAGGCTATTGGGATACGCGTTAGAGTGCAGGACGGGTCTCTGGGACCCCGGAGGACAAGACGAGGCTATGGGGATACGCGTTAGAGTGCAGGACGGGTCTCTGGGACCCCGGAGGACAAGACGAGGCTATTGGGATACGCGTTAGAGTGCAGGACGGGTCTCTGGGACCCAGGAGGACAAGACGAGGCTATTGGGATACGCGTTAGAGTGCAGGATGGGTCTCTGGGACCCCGGAGGACAAGACGAGGCTATTGGGATACGCGTTAGAGTGCAGGACGGGTCTCTGGGACCCCGGAGGACAAGACGAGGCTATTGGGATACGCGTTAGAGTGCAGGATGGGTCTCTGGGACCCCGGAGGACAAGACGAGGCTATTGGGATACGCGTTAGAGTGCAGGACGGGTCTCTGGGACCCCGGAGGCCGAGGCCACGGTGGCAGAAAAATATGCTTAAAGCCCATGTTGCAAGTTAACCACCACTGTTGATTATTGGGTACAAAAATCACTCAAGATATGTATATCATTTTTAAAAATGTCTCCAAATAGTGTTAAAAGTTAGTTTTTGGTCATTTTTGGTGTTCGCGGGTTTATGAAGTGAATTCGGCGATGACGTCATAGTGGGAAGCGAAGTCTCAGCCTAGCACTAGAACTACGGTGACTGACTGGGAGGAGGAAGAGGAGGAAAGGCCAGCAGCCGAATAATTACGAACCTACCAGACGTGAGAGGGCAAATGAGGAATTGCCAAGATTGTGGGGAAGTCTCCTTCATTTATCTCCTTTATTTTAGCAACGCAGCAGTGCATACAATGACTTTACTTTTTACTGTCAGTGAATAGCACCGAGTGAACGTCAACGTATTCTTTCGATCTAGTGACAGGGATCCTGTCGTTAGTTCAGATAAGTACTGCTACACTTATCTAGATATAGTAATAGAAGACATCCCCGAGTGTTATTTGTAAGTGTTTACCTCTTCCTCCGGTGAAAACGTGTCGCTGTTTGGCCGGTGCTTGTGTGTGTGGCGGCGAAGCTGCGATGGAGTGCGGGTGCTGTAGGCGAGCGAGCCGGTCGGGGAGCGAGCGTGCCTCCGGTCGGGGAGCGAGCGTGCCGCCGGTCGGGGAGTGATCCGCCGGTCGGGGAGCGAGCCCCGCGATCAGCTGATCTGAAGATGCCTAAATCCGTTTGTGACATTTCAGACAGGATCATGGTCCTCCCCAACCAGCACGCACCAGTATTGTAATTGTTTATATTTCAAACGTCACTGCAGGTTGATTGTGGGCGACAACGCGGTCGTGTTAGTTTACCGAAGCTCTACTGCCGAAGTTGCAGGCTGGCTACGCGACGTTAGCTATATCCGCTAGCATCCGTACAGGCTAACTATAGCCAGTTAGCTTTGTGTGTAACGTAACAAACCCCCCCCCCCCCCATCTCGTAGGAGCGAAGCTTACTATTTTGTTCAATACAATTATGTGCAACAGGTGCACTAATGCCACATGTATGATGTTGACAACATGGACGCATATATAGGCAACACCAAAGGCAGTCGTAATATTTACCTAGCAGGCTAGGCTAACGCTGTTGTGCTAACGTCCGGCGGCGTAGCGTTAGCTAGCGTTAGCTAGCAGTCTAAACTTGTGAAAAGCCGAACAACACCCCCGTCTAAGGTGTGTTTCACTTTCCCTCCAATATTATTATAAATATAATAAAGTCACATGGACTTGATCGAGACCATAGACTGTTAATATTAAAAGACTAGAAGCCACATTAGGCCAGACCAGTGGTAAATACAATGCAGGCTGCTCTGTTATCTCCCTAATGTGACGTCATGCAATGCATTGTGGGGGGAAAATGAAACACTGTAAAATTGTGCCTAATTTTGGTATTATATTCAGTTTTGCGATATCCAACACCATCAAAAACAATGGATAACAGTTCAAATATTTACTACCAACAAGCAAATTGCACAAATTCGTTGTAAAATTAAACCTGCAACATGGACTTTAAATACAGGAGGGTCTCTGGGACCTGAACGACAACACAAAGGTTAAGATTATTTTTTGGGCAGTTTAAGCTTTTATTTTGATAGGACAGCTGAAGACATTGGGGGGGGGGGACGACACACACACGATATGGAGCAAAAGGCTGCAGGACGGAGTTGTACCCGCGGCCGCTGCGTTGAGGAGTCTATATATGACCATAGAATGAAAGTCTGGGGAGGGCGCCCGGGTAGCTCACCTGGCAGAGCGGGCGCCCTCCCCAGACTTCTGTTCTGTGCTCCTGGAAGTACGACGGCGGCTACGGAAACCAAAACTTGTAATTGTTGACTTTGAAACTGATGATGGGGTTGAATGCCCAATCCTGCGTGGGGGGGGGGGGGGGGGGTCTCGTTCTGACCCCACAACATCCCGCCGCGCCCACTGACCAAACGGCAGACCTGGTGTAAGCGTCTGCAGGTGTCAGGGCGCGCTGAGCTGCCGGAGATATCGAGCTGGCAGACGAGCGACACCCCCCCCCCCAGGAGGTAAGTGGGTCATTGAGCCCAAACAAAACCAGCTAATAATCGGTATTTCTACAAATCCTGCGTGATAGTGAATCAGATTTAATTAGAGTGTTTAATTACTGTCAGTAATCAGCTGGAACAGTGAGATGAAATAGAGTGGCAGGTGTGTGTGTGTGTGTGTGTGTGTGTGTGTGTGTGTGCACGCTGGCTGTGAGGACCTGATGCCGCCTGCATCGAATCGGATTAGAGCTAAACCACCCAGCCATTACAGGGCCTCTAAGGCCTCCCTCAAACCTGGACCACTTATCCAGCCTTGATCCACCCAGCAAGGTCCCCTCAAACCTGGCCACAACATCCTGGTTTGCCTTGAGGGTGTGTGTGTGTGTGTGTGTGTGTGTGTGTGTGTGTGTGTGTGTGTGTGTGTGTGTTGGTGGGTAGGTAGGCAGGTAGGTAAATATAAATAAAAATGGAATACTAGGATACAATATATATGAAATAATAATAGGAATACAAAATACAAGAACAAATATTTGAATATATATATATATATATATATATATATATATATATATATATACATATATTCACGTTTCTGAAGGTTTTTACAAATTTTTGGACACTTCTTTCAACGGTAAATATAGAGATATGGAGAGGGGTAGAGAGAGAGAGAGAGAGAGAGAGAGAGAGAGAGAGAGAGAGAGAGAGAGAGAGGAAGAGAGAGAGAGAGAGAGGAGAGAGGAAGAGAGAGAGAGAAGGAGAGGGGCAGAGAGAGAGATACAGGGAGAGAGGTGGAGAGAGAGAGGCAGAGAGAGATTGTTAGAGAGAGAAAGAGAGAGAGAGAGAGAGAGAGAGAGAGAGAGAGAGAGAGAGGGAGGGGGGGCAGGATTAGGACAGCCTACATGTGTTAACCCCTCCCAGCGCTCCTTCAGTCCTGGGTCAGATTTCCCGGAGCAGTCCAGCTAATGCAAAGCAGACACAACAACATTCCTAAGACCGACGGATACCAGCGCAAACAATGAACCCCCCACCCGACCCCCCCACCAAAAAATAAATAAATTACAGTTTCAAACATATTGCAATTTATAACCTTTTTTTCACAACTTCTGATTTTTCCCAATTTCAAATGACGTCCCCAAAAGGAAACTTTTGCCTTTCCATGAGCAGCCCCCCCCCACTCTGACATCTCTCCATTAGTGCATGCATAGTTCAGGCCTGTGTGTATTGTGTAATAACAACAGAGTGGAAATTGTGAATTAATTTCCCCTTGTTGTGGGACTAGTAAAGGAGACATTAATCTTAATCTGTTTCATCTTGTTCATATCACTTCAATGCTATTGTTGCAAAATGGGACAAACTGACCACCACACATATATAATATATAATATATATAATATATAATAATAGATTGATACTTGGCGTCTGTGTATCAATACAGTATTGCCACTGAAAATATCGCGATACTATGCTGTATCGATTTCCCCTCCCACCCCTAGGGGCAACCCTGATAAACCTAAATATATAGGTTGTAATTTCTGCTTGAAGGAATGACTTATGTGGGCGTTTTTCGGGGACGGGGCGGTCCACAGCAACCAGGAGCCCAGCCAAGCCCCAGCAGAGCAGCATTACAGCATCGACCTACTGTACATGACGTGGAACCAGAGTCTGCTTTCATCCTTTGAGCGGTTGCCTCCTCAGA
This sequence comes from Etheostoma nigrum, assembly GCA_029931835.1. NCBI lineage: Eukaryota > Metazoa > Chordata > Actinopteri > Perciformes > Percidae > Etheostoma > Etheostoma nigrum. The sequence goes on along the minus strand of CM057241.1, from coordinate 2,037,136 downwards.
GGCAGATTGGAGAGCGGAGCAGAAGGTTCCTCCTGCCTGCAGGCTGTCCCTGTGAAGGTCTCCTCTGATCCATCCCCGTTGTCCCTTTGTGGGGCGTCCAACAGGCCAGACAGGCTTAAGTCAGACATGCTTTTCGCTTACTTTCGTCTCCCTCTGTTGTCCAGAGGCTCCCCCAGCTGGACCAACTTTGCCTCCCTTTCATTTGTTTTTATCTCCTGGGTTGCAGGCTGCAGTTGTTTTGGGTGACGCACTACAGGACTGTCTTCACCATGTGGAAGTGGATATGGATGCTCCACATTGGGAGTGTCTCTGAACAATGCAGCCAGTGTGAGCCAGCGCTGTTAAGTGGTCTGCAGTGTGTCTCCTGAGCGGGGTTGGGGTGGGGGGGCGGTCTCGTGTCATGATATGCTTCTGATATCCCAACACCTCTCACTGCTGCCTGGAAGGAGGAAATGGTACGCAGCCGGCAAACTGGGCCCAAAAGAGAGGCCCCTGAACACCACGTCCAACCACATTAGCATGCTCAACACAAAAGGATTTTATTTTACATTTCAACGTTCTTTCATACAGCACCTAAGGCTTTTTTTTTTTTTGCACAGCACTTAAGAGCTTAAGATGTGATTAAATGTGCTCTAGAAATTAACTCTACTTTCTTACATATATCCACTTTTCCAGACACTGAGTTCAATGTTATTCACTAACTGATACCATTCATCCAGGAAGTAATCCACAGATTACTCAATGTAAAGAATAGTTAGTCCCGTTTGACGGGAAGACAACACGAGAGTTAAAGTTAAGCTGCAAATTGTCCTGAATCTCCAAGAGATGGTTTCACTGGCTGCTTTTAAAGTACTTTTAACATGGATTTAATCATGGAGAGATTTTTAATCTCAATGAGTTTTCTTTCTGGTTAAATAAAGGTAAATAAATAAATAAAGAAACAAGCTTGTGACCGGGAAGTCGCAGGTTCAATCCCCAGATCCGACAACATAAAATCTGTGTGCCCTTGAGCAAGGCCCTTAACCTACCTTGTTCTCAATCGACTTACCTGGATAAATAAAGGTTAAAAAATATATAAATTCTAATAAGCTCTGTGGATATATTGTTGTACATTTCATGTTCTGTGCAGCTGCTGTAATCTTCGAAGAAATGAGAGCCCGTGATCTACCAAGCAGTCCGTATTAGTGTGTATGTAGACCAAACCGATTCTGTCAGCATCCAAAAATGATCATAAAATATGGCTGCGTCGCTCGTCTTTTCCACTGTGAGTTTGGACAAAGAGGTCAGGTAAATGGATCGTGCCCTGCGGTGCACCAGCGGCTCTTTGATTTTAAGATATTAATCTAAGCCTGTCGTTGTACTTTGTGGCTTTTTCCAGATGGAAACTGAAATAAACTCAGTCTTTTCTTCATTCAGAGCACATACCACATACATGGCTCACAACGGTCTGCAGACATCTAATTTAGGTCTGTATGCTAACCCGAGTTTTATCCTCGTCTAGTGTCCCATATATTCAGGACAAAGCAGGACAGCTGCAGAGAGAGGAACCAGGGCTCTGTGTGGAAGGACATGGCTAAATATAACCCTGTTCTGTGTCTGCCACCTCTTCTACTCGCCCCGGTCCCAGTTGCACCCTAGTCATAACCAGATAGACAGCTGGCAGTCAGCGATGTTCCCACGCTGCGAGCAGGGTCCCCGAGCACCTCGCCATGTCGAACGCACCATTCAGAACACCTCCTAAATATTTAATCAGGACAAGTAGAAGGCAATCTTCTACATCCACTGGCATTAAACATTTAATACCTGCCTGACATGATATCTAGTCAGCCAAGACTTGATGGAGAGCCACAGACATTTGTTCTCTTCTGGGTTAAAAGTCACACAGAGACAAAAGCCAACGGTGAAAAATGAAAAACATGAGAGAAGCGTAAGCGAAAGTCAAAGATGCGACTAGGGATGTAACCCTAATAGGTGGATTACCACGATGGATTACTGTAGAAAAAGCCAAAGGTATGTTAGCGTTGCTGTTATTTAGTACAGCTGACCATATTGTGCTTTATGCGCGGGCTGGTTTGAATTATTAGTATTTTTATAATTATGTATGTTATGTATGCATGTATGCATGTATGCATGTATGTATGTATGTATGTATGTACAGTGGGTACGGAAAGTATTCAGACCCCTTTAAATTTTTCACTCTTTGTTTCATTGCAGGCATTTTCCAAAAATCAAAAAAGTTCATTTTATTTCTCAGTAATGTACACTCAGCACCCCATCTTGGACAGAAAAAAACAGAAATGTAGAAATTTTTGCAAATTTATTAAAAAACAAAAACTGAAATATCACATGGTCATAAGTATTCAGACCCTTTGTTCAGTATTTAGTAGAAGCACCCTTTTGATCTAATACAGCCATGAGTCGTTTTGGGAAAGATGCAACAAGTTTTTCACATCTGGATTTGGGTATCCTCTGCCATTCCTCCTTGCAGATCCTCTCCAGTTCTGTCAGGTTGGATGGTAAACGTTGGTGGACAGTCATTTTCAGGTCTCTCCAGAGATGCTCAATTGGGTTTAAGTCAGGGCTCTGGCTGGGCCATTCAAGAACAGCCACGGAGTTGTTGTGAAGCCACTCCTTCGTTATTTTAGCGGTGTGCTTAGGGTCATTGTCTTGTTGGAAGGTAAACCTTCGGCCCAGTCTGAGGTCCAGAGCACTCTGGAAAAGGTTTTCGTCCAGGATATCCCTGTACTTGGCCGCATTCATCTTTCCCTCGATTGCAACCAGTCGTCCTGTCCCTGCAGCTGAAAAACACCCCCGCAGCATGATGCTGCCACCACCATGCTTCACTGTTGGGACTGTATTGGACAGGTGATGAGCAGTGCCTGGTTTTCTCCACACATACCGCTTAGAATTAAGGCCAAAAAGTTCTATCTTGGTCTCATCAGACCAGAGGATTTTATTTATCACCATCTTGGAGTCCTTCAGGTGTTTTTTAGCAAACTCCATGCGGGCTTTCATGTGTCTTGCACTGAGGAGAGGCTTCCTTCGGGCCACTCTGCCATAAAGCCCCGACTGGTGGATTGCTGCAGTGATGGTTGACTTACTACAACTTTCTCCCATCTCCCGACTGCATCTCTGGAGCTTAGCCACAGTGACCATTGGGTTCTTCTTTGCCTCTCTCACCAAGGCTCTTCTCCCCCGATAGCTCAGTTTGGCCGGACGGCCAGCTCTAGGAAGGGTTCTGGTCGTCCCAAACGTCTTCCATTTGAGGATTATGGAGGCCACTGTGCTCTTAGGAACCTTAAGTGCAGCAGAAATTTTTTTGTAACCTTGACCAGATCTGTGCCTTGCCACAATTCTGTCTCTGAGCTCCTCAGGCAGTTCCTTTGACCTCATGATTGTCATTTGCTCTGACATGCACTGTGAGCTGTAAGGTCTTATATAGACAGGTGTGTGGCTTTCCTAATCAAGTCCAATCAGTATTATCAAACACAGCTGGACTCCAATGAAGGTGTAGAACCATCTCAAGGATGATCAGAAGAAATAGACAGCACCTGAGTTACATATGAGGGTCACGGCAAAGGGTCTGAATACTTATGACCATGTGATATTTCAGTTTTTGTTTTTTAATAAATTTGCAAAAATTTCTACATTTCTGTTTTTTTCTGTCCAAGATGGGGTGCTGAGTGTACATTACTGAGAAATAAAATGAACTTTTTTGATTTTTGGAAAATGGCTGCAATGAAACAAAGAGTGAAAAATTTAAAGGGGTCTGAATACTTTCCGTACCCACTGTATGTATGTATGTATGTATGTATGTATGTATGTATGCATCCTTTATTAGTCCCACAAGGGGAAATCACATTAAGTAGGTCTGTTGCATCACTCGTGATATTTGTTAAACCAGCTGTTATTTGTGCTATTTAATGTGGATGAGAGTTAAGAGTTTAAGGGGTCGTTGTGCTAATTTTAGCCGCATTTGTACATGCTAGGTTATCGCTTTCGGCTCTTAGTCGGGATCACTGCGTAGCCTCAAACGTGCACTAAGCGTAGGTCAAAGTCAAAGATAGACACACACACACACACACACACACACACACACAGGTCCATTTCTACCCAGACATATATCATCTGTGAGAGGTGAAGCGGGGAGGAGGCTTGCGAATCCCATCAGTCATGGCTTTAGATGGAGGTTAAAAGCGGGACAGGGCAGCGACCCAAACCCACCGCGGACCGAGAGGGAGGGCTGCGTGCTGTAAAAGACACACTACGAGTCCACAGAGGCAGGTGTGACACCGTTACAGTGTGTTGATACAACGGACCACAAGGAGTTGGTCTTCCCAGTTCTAGAACAACTCCACTGACTTCACACATCAACGGCTGGTCACAGGCCTGGGAGAACACTGCTGCATGAGGGAAACAAGTGGAATAAACCTTATATTCCAATAACGCCCGGATAGAAACCTGCTGCGTCCCATACAAACGGACGAGGAACAACTTTAGACAGAGGCTTGCATGAGTTTACACCCCCAGGCTAAAGTTGATTAAAAAGAGGAATAAAAAAAACGTCCTTTGGAAATTGATCTTAATGCCTTAATTTAAAAATATTAGGAAAATCCAACCTTTAAAAGGACACCAATTTTCTTTGTGAATGAATAATGTATCATAAATAAATACATTTTCAACCTTAAAATACAGGGGCATAAGTATATACCCCCCTATGTTAAAATACAGGGGGCATAAGTATATACCCCCTATGTTAAAATACAGGGGGCATAAGTATACACCCCCCTATGTTAAAATACAGGGGGCATAAGTATATACCCCCTATGTTAAAATACAGGGGGCATAAGTATACACCCCCCTATGTTAAAATACAGGGGGCATAAGTATATACCCCCTATGTTAAAATACAGGGGGCATAAGTATATACCCCCTATGTTAAAATACAGGGGGCATAAGTATATACCCCCTATGTTAAAATACAGGGGGCATAAGTATATACCCCCTATGTTAAAATACAGGGGGCATAAGTATACACCCCCCTATGTTAAAATACAGGGGGCATAAGTATATACCCCCTATGTTAAAATACAGGGGGCATAAGTATACACCCCCCTATGTTAAAATACAGGGGCATAAGTATACACCCCCCTATGTTAAAATACAGGGGGCATAAGTATACACCCCCCTATGTTAAAATACAGGGGGCATAAGTATACACCCCCCTATGTTAAAATACAGGGGCATAAGTATACACCCCCCTATGTTAAAATACAGGGGGCATAAGTATACACCCCCCTATGTTAAAATACAGGGGGCATAAGGCAGAAATCTCTGGCTCTGGGGGGCCTCTAGCTCAGCCATGTTGGCTGAGTCCTGCAGCGGTCCAGGTTCAAATCCAGCCTGTGGCCCTTTGATGCGTGTCATCCCCCATCTCTCTCCTCCCTTTCATGTCCATCCACTGTCACTACAATAAAGGGAAAAGCCCCCAAAAAATCTTAAAAAAAAAAAAAAATCTCTGGCTCTGCTGCATTTTCTTTCTATTTTTTAAACTGCCTCAGGCTGCCATTATTTCCTGGATGAATGGATGAGTTGGTCGGTCTCTAACATGTCCAAAAATGGTGAGACATGTGGAGCAGTGTTTCCCAAAAAGCCCAAGACGACATCCTCAAATGTCTTTAGTCCACAACTCAAAGATATTCACTTTATTGTCCCAGAGGAAGGAAGAAACTAGAACATATTCACATTGAACAAGCTGCAATCAGAGACTTTTTTTTACATAAAAAACAACTCAAACTGACCAATGGATTATCAAAAAAAGTTGGAGATTAATCAATTCAGCTCTAAAACTGTCCATCATGAGCCCCACAATATAACAGGAGTGCTATGCTAAATAGGTGGAGTACTCTTTAAATGAATACTAAATGGCCCCCTGTACATCTTCAAGCATTTTAAAGTTAATGCTGGGCTGCATGTTAGGAACATCAATCATTCAGTAAGGATCGATAGAGAGTGTACAGTGTACTTGCTTGCGGTCGGTCTTGGGGATTAATCAAGAGAGGAGAAGGTACACGGGACTAGACAAGAAATCTGAGGGAAGTAGCTGCAAATTTTGTTGTGCGAGCATCTTTCTAAATATATATTCCGTGCATCCACTCCTGGCCTCTAATTTAGCTCGTGAGAGCAACACGAGTTTGGCTGCAGCTCTACATATGTCGTCAGTGTCTGGAGGAAGAGTGTGTGTGTGGTCCAAGTCGATTCTATCAAGTGGTTTTGTGCAAATACACGTATACAGTATATACTCTACACACACACACACACACACACACAGATACAGATGCAGATACTGGAGGTGACCCGGCGCAGTGACAGGGTGGGACGTGACTTGATTGAGAATGCCGAGCTAAGAGTGATAAAGCACCGTCTAAATCCACCCACATCCTGTGACCCTGCAATAAGTCAAACGCCAACGACAGCCACATACACGCCATAAATAACGTCATAAATAACACCTCCTGATGTCAGCCCCTCCCTCTGCCCAGGTTTACAGTCCCAGTTTGACTAAACGGATGACTAAAAGTGGAAATCTTTGCTTTCGGGGGTAAAAAAACAAAAACACTAAAGATGCAAAAAGGCGTCTAAATCTAACTTTCTGTTCTCTATTTGCAGGCTCTCCTGGGCACACGACACACAAACAAGCGCACACACCGAATTCCACCCTCGTACTTGTGATAATTCATGCAATCACACCCAAACACATGAACACATCATGTGGGGTTAATAGAGCAGGTGTCCACCGCAGAGAGAGCTCGGCACTCTTGGCTCCCGAGCCAATATTCTGGGCTTATTTGAATAAAAAAAAATAAAAAAATAATCTGGAAACATTTGCTGGACAGTTGGGGCTAATGTTCAATCTGCTGCTCTTTGACTCAGTGCCATCTCATTTCCACTCCTGAAGCCGGCATCATGTGGTTGGGACTCGAGAGGGCGGAGGGAAAAGACAGAAGACGCGTCTTTATTTGTGTGTGAGAAGAAAATGCTTACAGGGTTTTCAGCGTGAAAAATGATGCGACTTGCACGCACACACACACACACACACACACACACACACACACACACACGTGTCAGCAGAACATCATCAAGGTCAAGGTGGAGAATAAGACTTCTGTTGCTCTTTTTAAAACAAACCGGCACAGGTGCAAGAGCGCGCAGCCAAAAACAGAAATAATGGTGTGGAAAATGTGTGAAATTGTCTTGCGATTTTTTGGGGTAAACGCTCACTACAGGTAACATCCTCAAGATGCTCCAGGTGAAAAAAATACAATTCTATATATAAATATAATAATAATAATAATAATAATATTTATTTATAGAGTGCTTTCCATCAAAGTGCTTTACAGCAAGAATACACTTTAATTACAAAACAGTAGACACAGTAACAGTACAAAAATTTAAAATTGAGACAGTAAAAAGTAAATAACACTACACAAATACATCAAAGATAAATGAGCATTTAGGACTCATACGCAGCAGTGAATAAGTCTTAAGCTTCGATTTAAAGACCCCAGCTGAACGTGCCAGTCTTGATATCTACTGGAAGACTGTTCCACAATGTTAAAATATATAATATATTTATATATGAATATATTCATATATAAATATATGAATGTAAATATATGATGTGTAAAGGTCTTAAAGATCTCCCAAACTCCACGCACATTCAAAGTGAAACAGAGGGCGACGACGGCAGGATAGTCAAATAAATGAAGAACGAGGATGGAGGCTGGAAATCACGTTCCCATGACGATACAGAGCTTGCTTCTGTTTTTTCTTAGTATTGCGATTTTTTTTTCTTAGTATTGCGATTTTTTTTTCTTAGTATTGCGATTTTTTTCATATGGCAATACACAATGCACTCAATACACAGAAGCCAAGTATGGATCTTTTATTATATATTATGTATGTGTTGGTCAGTTTGTCCCATTAATAACATTGAAGTGAGATGAACAAACAGAGAAATGTTTCTTTTTAGATGAAACAGATGTTGATAAGTTTCCTTTTGGGGACGTCGTTAAAAATTGTGAATAAATGATAAAATAATAAAATTGCAATATATCGCAGAATGTTGCAATATGTTTAAAATTGCAATGATATTGTATCGTGACCCAAGTACCACGATGATATCGTATCGGGACATATATATATACACATATATATATATACGTATATATATATACACGTATATATATATATATATATATATATATATATATAACACTACAGTAGGCTAGATGTCAATGTTGTTTTCAATAAAAAAAACATTTGCAACATGTTAAGAGCATTAAAATGAGGAGAAATAATGGGACAAAAAGAAATCAAGGGGCATATAAAAAAGATAAAAATGTGCGATTAATTGCAAGATAACTATGACATTAATGCAATTAAATATTTAATCGTTTGACAGGACTACTTAATATCCGTGAGCTGGGGACAAAATGAGCTGAGGACGTCATCTTGGGCTTTTTGGAAAACACTGAAAACACACACATTTTTCACCATTTTCTGACCTTTTAGAGACCGAATAACTAATCTGTTAATCCAGAAAATAACCAACAGCTTAATCTACAATTACAATTAATCGTTAGCTGCAGGCCTGAAGAAGTCTACTTGGGACCAACAATCTTTAGACACGTAAGTTAGTTTGGAAATCCACATTGTCCTGTGAGTACTGAAGGGAGGTTGCTGTGTTTATTTGCAATCGAAAAGAAACAGAAGCTCTTGTAAAAAGTAAAAGAATAACATAAGACGGGTTAAAGTGCCCTTCATGTGATGAAAACAGACAGGTTTGGAGCTTTAGATGGTTCATGTACTCTCTGGTATCCCAGTCCAATTACAGCCCGCCCCACCAAGCGCTTTCTCTCCACGCTCTCCCGGGCTGTCAGGTCCTGATGTGGAAGGGCGCCGCGATACTGAAGGTCGGGCAGTCTGCACACTTAACCTCCTCTCGCAACGCTCTGCCCCGCCCCTCCCAGACCAGCCTTGGGATTGGTGTCCATTTGAAAAGCGGGCTTTGGGTTTGACGGGAAGGTGGTTTGATGGAGGGAAGGGGCAAGATGGGGGGGGGGGGGCTTTCTGGAGCATGACTCCTGACTGCAGTCAGTTCTACTGGTTTTAATTAACCGAGGGAGAAGACTGGGAGCTAATCTGGACTAGCACGGGACGACCAGTCATCCAGTATTCATGTACACGAACCAATGAAAGCCCAGATTAGCCTAGATATTGACACAGGGTCGGTGCTGTGGTGGAGCACCCCAATGCACCCTAATGCACCCTAACGCACCCCAATGCACCCTAACGCACCCCAATGCACCCTAATGCACCCCAACACACCCTAATGCACCCTAACGCACCCCAACGCACACTAATGCACCCCAACACACCCCAACGCACCCTAATGCACCCCAACTTATCCAAACGCACCCTAACACACCCCAACGCACCCCAACGCACCCTAATGCACCCTAATGCACCCTAACACACCCTGATGCACCCCAACACACCCTAATGCACCCCAACTTATCCAAACGCACCCTAGCACACCCTAACACACCCCAACGCACCCTAATGCACCCCAACTTATCCAAACGCACCCTAGCACACCCTAACACACCCCAACGCACCCTAATGCACCCCAACTTATCCAAACGCACCCTAGCACACCCTAACACACCCCAACGCACCCTAATGCACCCCAACTTATCCAAACGCACCCAAACGCACCCTAACGCACCCCAACGCACCGTAATGCACCCTAATGCACCCCAACACACCCCAACGCACCCAAACACACCCTAATTCACCCCAACACACCCTAATTCACCCCAACGCACCTCAACTCACCCCAACGCACCCTAATGCACCCCAACGCACCCTAATGCACCCCAACGCACCCCAACGCACCCAAACGCACCCTAATGCACCCCAACGCACCCCAACACACCCCAACGCACCCAAACGCACCCTAATGCACCCCAACGCACCCCAACACACCCAGACACACCCAAACACACCCCAACTTATCCAAACGCACCCTAACACACCCCAACACACCCCAACGCAACCCATCGCACGCACCCTAGCACACCAAAACGCACCCCATTGCACCTAACGCACCCCAACACACCCCAACTTATCGAAACGCACCCAAACACACCCCAAACACACCCCAACACACCCCAACTTATCGAAACGCACCCAAACACACCCCAAACACACCCCAATACACCCTAACGCACCCTAACGCACCCTAACGCAGTCTGCTGCCAAGCGGAAAAGACCTAAGGTTTGGCGCTAAGCACACGAAGAACGGGACCATGGCACACTGGGATATAGCAGCGGGGGAATGTAACTAAGTACTTTTACTCCAGTACTGTACTTCAGTCCAAATGTTGAGGTACTTGTACTTCACTCAAGTCTTTTCGTTTCATGTCACTTTCCATTTCTACTCCGTTGCATTTCAGAGAGAAATATTCTACTTTTTACCCCACTATATTCATCTTTAGTTACTAGTTACTTTAGTTACTAGTTACTTTAGTTACTCCCTACATTCATCTGACAGCTTTAGTTACTAGTTACTTTAGTTACTAGTTACTTTAGTTACTCCACTACATTCATCCGACAGCTTTAGTTACTAGTTACTTTAGTTACTAGTTACTTTAGTTACTTTAGTTACTCCACTACATTCATCCGACAGCTTTAGTTACTAGTTACTTTAGTTACTAGTTAATTTAGTTACTCCACTACAATCATCCGACAGCTTTAGTTACTAGTTACTTTAGTTACTAGTTAATTTAGTTACTCCACTACATTCATCCGACAGCTTTAGTTACTAGTTACTTTAGTTACTAGTTACTTTCCACATTAAGATTCCTACACACACAACACATGTAGATTATAAATCTGATGTGTTATTATAAAGTAACCATAGCAACAATATAGCTACCGAGTAATATTTTCAATCCAGGACTTCTATGTGTACCAGAGTATTTTTACAGCGTGGTGTTAGTACTTTTACTGCAGTAGAGGATCTGAATACTTCATCCGGCGCTGGGAAATGGCATCAGACAGAGAAGAGATAAAGGAAGAGGAGAAAGGAGATGAAGAGAGAAAGAAACACCGGGAAGACCTTGAACGAAAAGGAAATGGGATCATGAGATAAAGAGGGAGAAGAAGAGGAGGTGCGACTCCTCCAAAGAGATTAAGGACCATCTGCATTTATGCCTCTTCATAATCACCCCCCCACCCCCCCCCACCCCTCCGCCCAACTCAAAATGACACCAATCTGAATGAGTGATCTTGACAAATTGGGCTGCTCGAGAAAAATAAAGGGGGTGGGGGGGGGGGGTTGCAGACTGTGGGGAGTCTGCAGCATGGACAAAGATATGACTGTAATTGGCTGCTACACTCTCCTTCCCCTAATCTCCAACCGCGGAGGGTGGCGAATGGGAGGGGAGAGGGGGGAGAAAATGGGACAGCGAGCACTAACAGAACGCCACAGCAGCAAAAAAAAAAAAATCTCAGCAACCACAAAATCCAAATGTTATGTATATGCATCGTAAAACAATATGGGAAAATTCATGCATAATCCTCGGTAGGTCACAAAAGACTTAAAAAGACTTCAAAGCTAGATTAATGAGCGACCGGACATACCGATTCCACACTGGGTAACTTCTTACATTAACACTGTATGTCAAACAAGAAGCTAATCGTGGTATTAGTTTGAAAATATCCTTCGACCTTTTGTAGAGGTCTCAGAATTCATTTTATGCTCCACAGATATCTAATTTTATGCTTTTACGGACTTACACATTTGCAGAATAATGGAAACGTCCGGATGTTTTTCTTCACTGAGGAGAGCACCGAGTCTGGCGTGCTGAGAAATGTTAACGGCCTGCGTCTGTTTCTTTTCATGGCCAGTATATAAGATGCTCCTGCACAGCACTAAAGTTGAGTTGTTGTCGCTGACAGACTCAGATTATTATTCTAAGTGTGTGACAACATTATGGGATGGATCCCTACAGAGATAGAGCTTTTAGTTAAAGAGTAAGAAATCACCATCACCAAACCCACCAGACTCCATGTAAATAATCAGTGATTTTGTCATCGTAAAACACACTTCATTCAAAGTGGACAGAAACCAAATAAAACTACCAAAAGCCTCCTTGGTTCATCTTTCCACTGTTCCAACAATCACCACTCTGGTCTGGTTGGAATAAACTCGTAATTCACCCATTTACATGTGGAGATATGCTGCTCTATACACGCTAAAAGTAGTGATTATTTACATGGAGTCTGGTGGAGATATGCTGCTCTATACACGCTAAAAGTAGTGATTATTTACATGGAGTCTGGTGGAGATATGCTGCTCTATACACGCTAAAAGTCACTGATTATTTACATGGAGTCTGGTGGAGATATGCTGCTCTATACATGCTAAAAGTAGTGATTATTTACATGGAGTCTGGTGGAGATATGCTGCTCTATACACGCTAAAAGTAGTGATTATTTACATGGAGTCTGGTGGAGATATGCTGCTCTATACACGCTAAAAGTAGTGATTATTTACATGGAGTCTGGTGGAGATATGCTGCTCTATACATGCTAAAAGTAGTGATTATTTACATCGAGTCTGGTGGAGATATGCTGCTCTATACATGCTAAAAGTAGTGATTATTTACATGGAGTCTGGTGGAGATACGCTGCTCTATACACGCTAAAAGTAGTGATTATTTACATGGAGTCTGGTGGAGATATGCTGCTCTATACACGCTAAAAGTAGTGATTATTTACATGGAGTCTGGTGGAGATATGCTGCTCTATACATGCTAAAAGTAGTGATTATTTACATGGAGTCTGGTGGAGATATGCTGCTCTATACACGCTAAAAGTAGTGATTATTTACATGGAGTCTGGTGGAGATATGCTGCTCTATACACGCTAAAAGTAGTGATTATTTACATGGAGTCTGGTGGAGATATGCTGCTCTATACATGCTAAAAGTAGTGATTATTTACATGGTAGTCTGGTGGAGATATGCTGCTCTATACACGCTAAAAGTAGTGATTATTTACATGGAGTCTGGTGGAGATATGCTGCTCTATACATGCTAAAAGTAGTGATTATTTACATGGAGTCTGGTGGAGATATGCTGCTCTATACACGGTAAAAGTAGTGATTATTTACATGGAGTCTGGTGGAGATATGCTGCTCTATACATGCTAAAAGTAGTGATTATTTACATGGAGTCTGGTGGAGATATGCTGCTCTATACATGCTAAAAGTAGTGATTATTTACATGGAGTCTGGTGGAGATATGCTGCTCTATACATGCTAAAAGTCAGTGATTATTTACATGGAGTCTGGTGGAGATATGCTGCTCTATACATGCTAAAAGTAGTGATTATATACATGGAGACTGGTGGGGTTTGGTGATCGTGATTTTGGGGCTGTTTCATGATCTAAAAAAACGAAGTTACCCTTTAAGGAGAATTCTCATTTCAAGGAGGCAGGGAGACTAATGAATTCACAGCTCGACCAATGTGCTAGTCTAGCAGGTTCTCTCCCCACCCCCAACCCCTCCACTCCTCTCTACCTGCTTCAGATTTCGGAAATGAAATGTGAGAAATGGGCCAATTTACAGCTAAAGGCTGTTTCTCCCTAAGAGGCACTGGCATAAAAAGGGAATACAGAGGATATGCAGAGGAAGATGTGGAGAGATGTGGGGTTTGAGTTAGAGAAAAAGAGAAGAAAAAGATGTGAGACAGGAAAGCAAGACGTTGGCACTAATATGACTGTCATGTCTAAGGGGAGGACAGAAGTGCTGAATTGCATTTCTGGCCTTAAAATACCTCTCAAAACACAACGAGACTCTGGAGTTGAAGAGCGAGTGGCTTTTGATCTTCCCAATCAGCTGTCATGACAAGAGCTGCTCAGATATGCAACAAGCAGAAACAAAAGGGGATGTCAGCAGGAAGAAGTTCGCTGCAGAACTTCGGATAAGATTGAAGGCTAGAAGGAAAGAAGTTGGAAGAAGCAGGCGGAACAAAGGCAGCGCAAGTTAGGGCGACAGAAACGAATATGAGAGGTCCTCTGCCATCTGTTCCTCATCATGTCTGGGGTCCACATAGCAGCTGAAAGCCTTTCCTGGGGTAGTGCCGCAGCTCTGTTACAGTATCTCACCCCAGTGCTCTCATCGCTCGGCCTTAGAACAAAAGCGTAATACAATTTATGTTCAACTAGGCTTGTGTGTGAATTAGGGTTGTCAAAAGTGTCAAAAAATGATCTATATTACTTCTAGGGCTGCACAATAGAAAGAAAATATGCGATAACGTCGTTGAATATCGCGAAAGCTCGGTTCTGCATGACTAAATTACAAATACAAACAAATACATTATTTTATTACTTTTATTTGTAATGTGTAGGTATGTAGATCTTTTAAAAGACATGTTTGTGTTGGAATAAATGGACCTATATAAGTAGTTATGTCTTCTGGTGTGTTTGGTTTGCCCTATTATGGACATAATGAGCCAAATTTGATCTTGGAATATATTTAAAATGTGTAATATATGCAAAAGAGTTTGCAGAGGCTCAAGGTAGCATACAATGATGCAATGAGGCTGCTACTTGGTGTGCTTTCAGGGAATGAATGTCCGGATTAATAAAGGACATGTTGAGGGCGTCTCCTCTCTAACGGGGACATTTTGGGACTGACTGGTGGGACGTCTGTGGACAAAGTACACACAGAGATAATGAGGTGTAAACATGGATCAGCTGATTTAAATATCTCACGTTACTGCATCCTGTCGACAGTTAACTTCATTTATTATTAGATGAGGAGTTTTCTTTTGCGGGGTGCAGATGTTCCACCAGAACCACTTCCTTCCTGAGACTGTTCAGCAGAGTCGCCGTCGCTGCGTCCGGAGCTCGCCGCCGCCCGAGACGACTGGGATCGGTTCAGAGAAATGCAACCAACCCAGAGCGTTTTTATCTCCTATCCCAGAATGCATCTGTGGTGTAGCCAGACCTTTACTCCACAGTGCTGTGGAGATACAGTTCATATCTACTGTAACTGCGTTTTCATTTCAACTGAATGAAAAGGTGTGACACCTGCAGGACGGTGGAATAAACAGAGCTTCCTGATCGCTCTGACATCCCATCTGTTAACTCTGTTAGCACAGCATTGGAGAGGGGGGGCAGAAGGAGGGGGGGCGGCGGATCAGCTCAAAGGAGCACCCCCCCACCCCCAACACCCCACCCCACCCCACCCCATTCCATCCTTCCTTTCCTCATGGGACCAGTTATCTTTTCATTTGATAGGAGCTGGAAAACCACCATCTGTAATTAGATTACACATAGATAGACGAAATGAGAACAAAAACGCCCAAAGGTAATTAACCCAAACCATATTCTAATCAGGTTTGAGAACTCCCCCTTCCGCCCCCCTCCTCTCAAGGAAATCTAACAGAAATCCCCCGGGACGCACCATCGCAAGAGCCAAGAAGAGACGGGCACTCAAACAAGATCATTTGATGCTAATTTCCCCAAACAGGAAGACACTTAAAGACTGAGACAACTAAACACGTGCATCTAGAACAGATTATAAAAAACTAAACAGGATGTGCACGGGATGAAAAGAAGAAAAACAGCTTTTGGTCTTGTGTACTTTTTGTGTACGCTTCCTGGGACGAGGACCCCCCCCCCCCAACCTTCCTGGGAAGCGAGGACAGGGATTTCAATATTCAATGAGTTGCGCTTTTACGCGACGGGGTGCAAGTGACAACAGTCAAAGAGCTGTCTCAGAAGGAGTGTCTCCAGCCACATTCACGTCTCCATTATTTGTCAGTCCATCCGTCTGCCACACACCGCTCGGAGGACTGACGAACTGCATTCTCACAGGAAACACGGGTCACATGTACTGGGTGCGACGGGGGGGAAAGCGGCACACAGATCAGCAATTTTGCTTTTGTTCCACCTCGTTCCATCAGCGTCTAATTAAGACTCCTGTAGTAGAAAATAAAGAATTCCAAAAAGTATTTCATCAACGCTGTCTCGCCGAGGCTCATCAGAATGACAGCTCAATCCTGCAGCCATTACACTCGTCTCTCACTTTGATTGTAAATCCATTTCAAGTGTCACGTCAATTTGTATTTTCCAGAACGAAAGCGCATGAACAAAAAACCACTGAAAGAAGAAAAGCAAGAGATTACATGTCAAACTGTTCCTCCACATATTTTACTTCAACATGAAGATAATCACAATGCTTTCCTCCAGAAACCAACACTATTGATCCACACATACTGTATAACTGCTACGGGTGTCATCGTCCATCGGTTGCCCCCCCGATGAAGATCGTCAACTGCCAATTTGAAGGACATCGGCCAACCCTAGTGTCATGAACCTCCAAATCTACGATTCGATTCAATTCTGGATTTACATTTTGGATTTCAACAGTGACAATGTCCCAATAGCAGAAGGGTACTTAACAGCAACAGTTTGAGTTTTGCGGAGTTTAACAAGGTGCACGTGAATGCACCATGCAGTCCCGTCCGGAGCACACTAAAAGTAGTGATTAATTACATGGAGTCTGGTGGAGATATGCTGCTCTCTACAGGCTAAAAGTAGTGATTATTTACATGGAGTCTGGTGGAGATATGCTGCTCTATACATGCTAAAAGTAGTGATTATTTACATGGAGTCTGGTGGAGATATGCTGCTCTATACAGGCTAAAAGTAGTGATTATTTACATGGAGTCTGGTGGAGATATGCTGCTCTATACACGCTAAAAGTAGTGATTATTTACATGGAGTCTGGTGGAGATATGCTGCTCTATACATGCTAAAAGTAGTGATTATTTACATGGAGTCTGGTGGAGATATGCTGCTCTATACACGCTGAAAGTAGTGATTATATACATGGAGACTGGTGGAGATATGCTGCTCTATACACGCTAAAAGTAGTGATTATATACATGGAGTCTGGTGGAGATATGCTGCTCTGTACACGCTGAAAGTAGTGATTATATACATGGAGTCTGGTGGAGATATGCTGCTCTGATACACTGCTGAAAGTAGTGATTATATACATGGAGACTGGTGGGGTTTGGTGATAATGATTTCGGGGCTGTTTCATGATCTAAAAAAACGAAGTTACCCTTTAAGGAGAATTCTCATTTCAAGGAGGCAGGTAAGGTAGAAGGGTACTTTACAGCAACAGTTTGAGTTTCGCAGAGTTTAACAAGGTGCACGTGAATGCACCATGGATTCCCGTCCGATGCGTTCAGGGAAGGAGGAGGATTTTACAGTTGTGTTGTTTCTCTGTTACCTCCGACTGCGTCAGTGGCCGTGGTGTCTGAAAAAGAGCAGCTAAGCTAAGCTAAGCTAACGTCACCCTGTGTCTTTAGCTGCACGCTAGTCAAAATCAAAAGCTCGTTCCGATCGCTTTTCCATTTAAAATTGAAATCGTGAAACCCTTAATAACTGGGCCTCTTCCATGCTGTTTTTAAATATGATTCACTGATGAATAAAGTAATTGTATATCTTACCAAAAACAATGCATCCAAGCAGAGAGATTTCTATCGATGAAGGCCTTCAACTGTGTAATTTCATCAACTGCAGCATCATAGCAACAGGCACCAACAGACTTATTGAATTAGGTTTTTAACACAGCGCCAAATAGACACACTTCAAAACACCAACTGGCAGAGAAACACACGGCATTGTCAACAGATTTGCATCAAACAGGATTTTACCAGATCCAAATTGCTCCTTTGGGAAGACGAGCACGTTGGCAGATGAGGGACGACTGCTTTCATTTCTAAACACCTGCTCACTCTCTACTTAGACCGCTAAAGCCAGCCAGCACAGAGCGTTTCCTCCTCTCCAACACACAGTCCTGGGCTGCCGTGTACGCACGCATGTGGATCTGTTATTATATATTATACTGTATATTATATATATATGTTGGTCAGTTTGTCCCGTTCTGCAGCGCTAACATTGAAGTGACATGAACAAACAGAGAAATGTTTCTTTTTAGATGAAACAGATTTGGTTCATCATTTGAAATTGGGGAAAAATTAGAAGTTGGAAAAAAGATTATATATTGCAATATATCGCAGAATATTGCAGTATGTTTAAAATCGCAATATCATCGTATTGCGATGATATCGTATCGGGAGGCGTCTGGTGACCCCCCCCCCCAGCCCCACTGAAGGTTCAGCTGTGATATGAGGAAAATATCTACCTGTGGTTACTTTGACTAATATTGGGATTGTCATACGATTCACGATATTGGAGGGAATTATCATTTTTCTATCATTATTGTCATTTTCATTGAAAAATATTAAGATTTAAAACATAAAATGGTTATAGTGTGTTTTTTGCGAGGATCTGTAAGGCGTTTTCTTTAGTCTGTAGGACAGGATTTGTAGGCCGGGACGTCTCTGCAGCGCAACAATACTTAACTCAGAATGGTTTGATCCATATTTTGAATTTAACATACAGTATATTGCACCCCCCTTTGTGATTTGGATATTACAACAGTCCATACTGCGATTTCAACAAGAGTGCGACTGAATGTGCAGCCCTAGAAGGAAGGCATGTTAGCTTAGCTTATCTATAAAGACATGCATGCTAGGTAGGGCTACAGTTGAAAAGTAGCCGATTGGCTAACACATTTACAGAAATGTTGATTAATGTGCATTGTCCTAATCAAATAAATAAATCTGCAAAGCTGATTGGGGGTGTCGGCTGGCGCCTGACGGACACATGCAGCCGTGTTCACTGAACAACCCAGGCATGGAGAACTCAGCCTGTCCTTATCTCAGCCAGCACGGCTGGGCTGCAACAACGTCCCCAGGGCAGCGCTGGAAAGCTGTGCGCTGCCCAACAAACCAGAAGCATTCAGTGTCTCTAAAGAATACCATATCCATTCATTATGACACAAGGCCGAGCAGTTTGAGTCAGCAGCCGAGCTGTACCTCTGGCTCTGTGCAGACCTAATGGGGCAGAGACGCTACAGCAGCAAGACTACTGCAGCAGTAGAGACAGCGCTGTTTAATGGAAGTACGCAAAGGAAGGTGAACCTCTCATGCTTTATTACTGCCTTTATTGTCTGTTATGCATTGCTTTTTATTTCCTAAATCTGTTACTTGTTATTCTTTTCTTTTCTCTGGTTTTATCCGTGGGGTTCAATTAGTTTCAACAATCTTAGTGGTCCCCTAATACTGTATCTGAGGTCTCTTTATATAGACCTTAGTGGTCCCCTAATACTGCTATCTGAGAGTCTCTTTTATATAGACCTTAGTGGTCCCCTAATACTGTATCTGAAGTCTCTTTTATATAGACCTTAGTGGTCCCCTAATACTGTATCTGGAGTCTCTTTATATAGACCTTAGTGGTCCCCTAATACTGTATCTGGAGTCTCTTTTATATAGACCTTAGTGGTCCCTAATACTGTATCTGAAGTCTCTTTTATATAGACCTTAGTGGTCCCCTAATACTGTATCTGAAGTCTCTTTATATAGACCTTAGTGGTCCCCTAATACTGTATCTGAAGTCTCTTTATATAGACCTTAGTGGTCCCCTAATACTGTATCTGAAGTCTCTTTATATAGACCTTAGTGGTCCCCTAATACTGTATCTGAAGTCTCTTTTATATAGACCTTAGTGGTCCCTAATACTGTATCTGAAGTCTCTTATATAGACCTTAGTGGTCCCTAATACTGTATCTGAAGTCTCTTTTATATAGACCTTAGTGGTCCCTAATACTGTATCTGAAGTCTCTTTTATATAGACCTTAGTGGTCCTAATACTGTATCTGAAGTCTCTTTTATATAGACCTTAGTGGTCCTAATACTGTATCTGAAGTCTCTTATATAGACCTTAGTGGTCCCTAATACTGTATCTGAAGTCTCTTTTATATAGACCTTAGTGGTCCTAATACTGTATCTGAAGTCTCTTTTATATAGACCTTAGTGGTCCCTAATACTGTATCTGAAGTCTCTTATATAGACCTTAGTGGTCCCTAATACTGTATCTGAAGTCTCTTTTATATAGACCTTAGTGGTCCCTAATACTGTATCTGAAGTCTCTTTTATATAGACCTTAGTGGTCCCTAATACTGTATCTGAAGTCTCTTTTATATAGACCTTAGTGGTCCCCTAATACTGTATCTGAAGTCTCTTTTATATAGACCTTAGTGGTCCCCTAATACTGTATCTGAAGTCTCTTTTATATAGACCTTAGTGGTCCCCTAATACTGTATCTGAAGTCTCTTTTATATAGACCTTAGTGGTCCCTAATACTGTATCTGAAGTCTCTTTTATATAGACCTTAGTGGTCCCTAATACTGTATCTGAAGTCTTTTATATAGACCTTAGTGGTCCCTAATACTGTATCTGAAGTCTCTTTTATATAGACCTTAGTGGTCCCCTAATACTGTATCTGAAGTCTCTTTATATAGACCTTAGTGGTCCCCTAATCCTGTATCTGAAGTCTCTTATATAGACCTTAGTGGTCCCTAATACTGTATCTGAAGTCTCTTTTATATAGACCTTAGTGGTCCCTAATACTGTATCTGAAGTCTCTTATATAGACCTTAGTGGTCCCCTAATACTGTATCTGAAGTCTCTTATATAGACCTTAGTGGTCCCCTAATACTGTATCTGAAGTCTCTTATATAGACCTTAGTGGTCCCTAATACTGTATCTGAAGTTTCTTTTATATAGACCTTAGTGGTCCCTAATACTGTATCTGAAGTCTCTTTTATATAGACCTTAGTGGTCCCTAATACTGGATCTGAAGTCTCTTTATATAGACCTTAGTGGTCCCCTAATACTGTATCTGAAGTCTCTTATATAGACCTTAGTGGTCCCCTAATACTGTATCTGAAGTTTCTTTATATAGACCTTAGTGGTCCCTAATACTGTATCTGAAGTTTCTTTATATAGACCTTAGTGGTCCCCTAATACATCACAACACCATCTCCCAAATGTAAATTGGGAGCGTAATTTCACACCTGAAGCGTCACACCAACTGCTGTGTGCCAAGTTACAGTCCTTTGTTCCAACGAGTGATTATGTCTCCATCTTCTTTCTTTCATTTTCTTTCTGTTTTTTTGTTTTTACAGCCCTCATTGAAGCAGCTGGACCGAGTGCCTTACCAGCTTTTACAGCAGAAGACAGAAGCGTTCCCGGCCGGTTCACCATGCAGAACCCCCAGACAGGTGGCGAAGGCGGCAAGCAGATTTGACACGGCTATAAAAGGCAGCCATTAGTTAAAATAACATAACTAACTGCAGACCCGGTGTGGCGTCTGGCTCAGCCTCCTACGGGAGATTTAAACAGCTAAGAAGCCTCTGACGCTTGAGATTTCACAGAGCAGACTGCGGAGCAATGCATGCGCTAACGTGACCTCTGACCCCAGTCACGGGAATATAGATCGGGAAAGAGAGAGATCCGGAGGAGGGGAATAACACACACAACACGCTGCGAGGGAGGAGCAGGAGCTGCAGTTTTTCAGCGCCTCTGACGGATGATAATATTACATATTTTCCATCAATCACGTCCGATTCGGACACCAGGACATCGCTCACTTGTCAAGACAGCCATTTCCCAAGACTCTTCCAGACAAACACAAAATAAGGGCACTGTGAAATGCACAAATACACAAATACACACGGGATGTGAGAGAGAAACAAGTTGACACATCTTCAGGGACACACAAATAGAGC
The DNA here is from genome assembly GCA_029931835.1 of Etheostoma nigrum. NCBI lineage: Eukaryota > Metazoa > Chordata > Actinopteri > Perciformes > Percidae > Etheostoma > Etheostoma nigrum. The sequence continues at coordinate 2,015,349 of CM057241.1, read as the reverse complement.
TTTCTTTCTGCACAGGTCATTTAACCCTCGTCTCGTCTCCACCTCCCGGACCCGAGGACTTATTCCCCCCTCCATACGGGGCCCCTGACAGTAAACACAGAAATGCACAGAGCTGACCATATGCCGTAAAACATGCGGGAGGCCGTAAATTGTCACAAGCTGCTGTAAAAACCCGAGATTGAAATGCGCTGCATACATGCCCCTAAAACCTAAATAATACCGACATATCCCACAAATCTTAATTGGAAAATGCTATTGTAGGAAAGATTATGCCTTTACTAATATGAATATATGAATACAATATGCCTTTAATTAAGCCTTATTGTGAATATCCAGACGGAATAAGCAGTTTACATGACCTGTATTAAAGTCAGGATAATAGTATGGAGTAGAGTAGAGTATTAGTGTGCATGTCAACGTACTTAATGTTGGGGTCAACACAGAGGGGGCAGAGAGGAGCAGGGGGGGGGGGAAGAGACAGCATTATACTGTAAGGAGATATGGCTCTATTAGACTGCAGAAACCCCTAGTTATATATATATATATATAGATCATTTGAGATAGGGAAGCATGGGGGGAGGGGAGGGTTCTGTAGTCCTCATTACTGAATCTCTCTCAGCGTGCCTGTCACTCACCACCTGTCTGCCTTGTTAAGGGTGCTGGAACCATGAATCTCCCTTAGGAGACGAGCCCACGAGCGTATGGAGGGAAGCGCTCGTGGCCCACATATCTCAGCAGCTATAAACATACGCCTGACATAAGCATCCCAGTATAAGCCTCGTATAAATAAATCCAAACTCACGAGAGGGAACCAAGCCCTGGGAGACGGAGGAAGAAAAGGCTCAGTGGGCCGTGCTCGGCACCATTTCTCCTTCCTTCCTGCAGCATTTTTACAGCCGGCAGTAAAAAGCCTTCCTCGGCTACCCTCACCGCATTCAGCATGGCAGGAGAAGTTAGGGGAGGCAGGGCCAAGAAGGCCACAGTGACGGGGAGGGGGAACTACAACAATCTGCTCTGGGCTTGGTGGTTCCTGTGACCCCTGGAGAAGCACTCGGCCGAGGCCGTCGGTGTGTCTGTGAAAACACAGCCCAGTGACTCCGGACTAATCTCATTGGCTTCTCTCTTGCACTGTGTGCCTTTTGTACAAGGTCATGAAGATTCAGGGGTTAATTGACTCCTGTAGTATCTAATGACTTGTAACTTGAATGCACTGTTGATGCACCAATGCAAAGGGTTAATGATTCACATTTTAGTGGAAAGATGGAGTGAAGTAAGGGATGTTAATGATGAGTTAGATGAGACTATATGTTACCTAACATGTGGCCTTAACACATCCTATGTAAAGTACATTTGAAGTTATGAAAGGCAGAGTGTACATTCTTTGGGGTTAGGTCACTCTCCGAGCTTCTGCAGAACTTGTAAATTGACGCTGAATATTTAATATAATAAACTTTATAATCAAGAAACAGTGTCAAGCGGCTTCCTTATCAACACATCCTCCAGCCATGTTGCTCAGACCCCACACTCGGCCAATAGTCCTCAATAATCTACTCAAAGAAGCAGACGCTGACCCCTCAGGTGCCAGACCAGGGCGTCAATCACAAGGACTGGAATGTCTCGTCTTGGCCACATGAAGCCGACAGCTAAGTAGACAAACTCCTGGAAAAATGGAGTCTCCAAAGACGGGCTTATGAACCCCATCTCTGACAAAAGAGGCGATGGAATTAGTGGGATTTAAGGGTGTCACCGTGAGGCCGGGTGGTATTAGGGCTGCTCTTCACACGTCTCCATCCGGGCTGGAATCACAGGCCGTCTCTAGGACACACTGGATGCAAACGTCTGTCACAACACACAGCGCTGCGTTGGACGGAGACAGCTGCAGGGCCTGAAGACGGAGCTGGAAGCAGTCCAGTGTGGAGTTAGGAAGGAATGAAGGGACTGCAGTTTTGGCAGCTGGGCTCTGATAAATGTTGTGCAACAGAGAAACGAATGCATGTTCTTCAGGCCATATGCTAAAAGGGACAGCCCGTCTTCAAAATATGTTATGTCTGATGCACACTATTATTCTGAATATGACGATATTCTGAATTTGACACAGGTGGGATGCGGTAGAGATGCACGGCCGAAAGAAAAGAAGTACAAACACAGCTACGTTTAAATATTATGGAAGAGTTAGATATCAACAGGTTTCTGGATATGAGCCGGTCTTTTCTAGAAGAAATGAGAGAGGGACACTGCGTTGACACGCTCCAACAAGTCCTCCACCGCTGGAACACGCTGATAAAATCCTATTTGCACGGCTGCATGTAAAGGATAACATTAGTGGAATATTCACTTTCATTAGCCGTGTAAACAGCTCAGTCAGAATATAGCTTTTTCGGAATAAAAGGGCAAAAAAAACGGAATATTATGTGCATGTAAAGATAGTCACTGGCAGCCATCTTATGTCTGAAACACTGGCTCTCAGTGTATAAGACTGAGAACATAACACCGAAGCTTAACCAATGAAACAAATGAAAAGAGTGGAGCTTAAGTCCTGCAGAGGACTGTTCCACCTCACAGAACAGGGAAATGTGTTCCTATTGATGTGGTCCATCAAGCCAGGTCCGCTTTACTCCCGGCGGAGGCACCCAGAGCCAGGCCCCTCCTGCACCCTGAGCCCAGCAGACCACACCCCTGGAACAACAACCTCAATAGACTCTAATATGGCTCCATTTGCTCCAACAGAAGCAGTGGGGGGGTTAAAGGAGACGCTGTAGCAAACCAGAAATGAGTGCTCTGAGGCTTGGAGGGAAGACATTACCAAGTGGCCGCTGGAGACCTAACCCTCATGCTGTCTTCGGGTCCAATTTGACCCGTTTTGAAAGTTTCTGTAGCAGCAATTTGGATTTCTTTCGACCATCCGTGTTCCCTGAAACTCTCGTCACAAGTCAAAGTAAGGATCAGTTCACCACTATCACTGACTTTTGGGTGTTTTATTCCATTTTATAGCATTATTGTGACTAACCTTTGACCGTCTGATTATCCATCAACATCCTCTGATCTTCAATATTAGTCAAAATAATTCATACTTCCTGCTTTTTGAACTCAAAAGTTAGAATTTCATAAGCTATATAAGGGTTAGTGACCAGAAATTCCAAAAATAGTGGTAATAATAAGCACCGAAAATGCTACAAAAACTTTAAAAAAAAGAAAAGTTTTAAAGAGACAAAAACGTTGAAATAAAAAACGCAAAATAAGTGAAAAAAAACGTTAATGATTTCTAAAATAGTATTTATATTCAATTCTGACCCGTAAGGACAACACAGGGATAAATTATAGAAGTGGGAATCACCAGACGTCTCCCGATACGATATTATTGCGATTTAAAACATATTGCAATATTCTGCGATATATTGCAATTTATAACTTTTTTTTCCAACTTCTAATTTTTCCCAATTTTATGACGTCCCCCAAAAAGAAACTTCTCAACATGTTTCATCTAAAAAGAAACATTTCTCTGTTTGTTCATCTTCAATGTTATCGCTGCAGAACGGGACAAACTGACCAACACATACATAATATATAATATATATAATATATAATAACAGATCCATACTTGGCGCCTGTGTATCGATGCTGAATATATCTGAAAATATCGCGATACTACGCTGCATCAGTTTTTCCCCCACCCCTCATAAATTAATCGTTGCATTTACCACTTGCTGTCCAAAAAAATCCATCTCTGCCCTCACAGGTCCCAGGAATGAGGATTAATGATCGTCTCCATTGTTTCTCCTGTTGTGTTTTGACAGTGGCCTCCCTAAGGTGCCGAGCCGTGCCGTGCCGTGCCGGGCCGGGCCCCCCCCCCACCCGGCGTCCCAATGAGACGACGTAAGAAGGGCCTTGCGTTCCAGGAGGCTCGTCTTTCTGTCCTCCATCTCTGTCCGCCACTCCCAGCGGGAGGCGGTGGACTGGGGATTAACAGCGCGAGTAAAGCACATCCATCTCAGCTGTGTTGCTGAGTCGCTGTTCCCCTTACGCAACCCCCTCCCCCCTCCTTACGCAACCCCCCACCCCCATCGCTTTGCGCCCCAGGAGGATGGGCCGGCTGGCCACGCAGCCGCATCCGGTTCCACTCGGCATGCTGGGCCGTAAACACTGTGCAGCATCAGGAACAGCAGGTGCTATCACTCCCCATCATTAATTATCTCATGCTGCATCACTCTGGGGCCTCGCACTCCTAAACTCCACATCTCCTGCACCATCTTATTCCAGGTGGAGGAGAAAATGAGAAAGGGTTCAAGTCAGGCTGAAGCCCATGCAATTCCTATTTTCTCTCATTTTCTCTGTTTTGAAAATCAATGAATAGCTTTGAGTCTTTTTTTTATGAATAAAGTATTCTCTGATGTCAGCTTGTTAAATGTGAACATGTTCTAGTTTATTCTCTCGCATGGGACAGTAAGCTGAATATTGTTGTGTTGTGGACAAAACAAGACATCTGAGGACGTCATCATCTTGGGACTTTTTGGGAAACCCTGATCCACATTTTTCACCATTTTCTGGCATTTTAGAAACCAAGCAACTAGGGATGTAACGATATTGACGTTATCGCGCTATCGCGGTGGTAAACGTGTCTCGATATCGTCGTGGTTGAGTTACAATAATAAAAGGACAGGTGTCCGTCAAAAAGCAAGAGGAATAAACAGTCCCGCAGAACAAATCATTGTTAACTACATAGACCATGATCCTTTGCGCTGCGTCGTCATACCAACCGTTCTTAAACCAATAGGCTTGCACGCGGATTGCACGCGCCAAGCTGTCCACACAAGCTCACAGCAAGCCAGCATGGCCGACAGCGATACTTGTAAGGATGAAAACAACAACAACCCCGAAGTTGAGATTGTGCCAGCCCCTGCAGCTTTTAAGTCAGATGTCTGGAAACATTTTGGTTTCGCCGTGTCAAAAAACGCTAAAGGAGAGAAGGTGGTGGACAGACAATGGACTATATGCAAGCACTGCCACAGTAAACTGCGATACAACACGGGAAACACAAGTAATATGCGAAATATGATGAAAAACGTGAACCTAAGCTAACTAATAGGTCAGTGTTTAGGTCAGTGTTTTTTTAAAAGGCTTTTTGACTGACTATTTTATTTAAGTTTAAGTTATGTTCCTAAATACCAGTTTTAAAAGGCTGCTTTTATTTTCCTTGCACATTTAAACCTGACTTAACTTGATATTTGTTTGCACTTAAAGGGAATTCCCTATTGTTTACAATTGTTCTAGTTGCTTCTTAACTTGAACATTGCACAAAAGAATCAACAGAATATTGACTACAACTGTGATCAGCGTTTTATGTTGTCATGATCCATAAATACAACAATAAATTGCCTGTTGACTGGCAAAAGCAGAAAAAATGCCTGTATTTTTTTGCTATTATCATCACAAACACTATCGTGAGCTATTTAACAATACCGTGAGCTTTTCCACAATATCGCAATAAATATCGTACCGTGAGGTCAATATCGAAATTGTATCGTACCGTGAGATTTTGATATCGTTACATCCCTACAAGCAACTAACTGAACCAAGAAAACTATTGACAGATTAATCCACAATGAAATTAATCGTTAGCTGCAGCCTGCAACACAAGATTCTTAAATCATGTGTTCATGTTGTTCCCATTCATTATTGCATTGGTACTGTATTATTGTAATCATTTGAAATTAATTCCTGGTCATGCACTTGTATATTGTTGTTGGTTTTGATATGGGACACTGATGATATGTGAGGCCAACCGGCATCAGACTGGTCTGGAATATCAGAACAGCTGTAGTCTTGTGTCTTTTTTTTAAATTTTATACATTTGAAGCCTTTTTATGTGTGTGACATGTAAGTTATGGTTTTAATAGTTGATAATGGTTCTGTAATATAATATATTTAATGTAATGTTTTTGCCTGTTATGTTAAATATATTGGGCAATAAAGACAGATTTTTCTTAACAAAAATTTTTTCTGAACATCAATGACAGTCAAAACGGTGACAACTGAAACAGATATACAACACACTGTGTGTCTGTGTGTGTGTGTGTGTATACACATATGTATTGCAAACAGACCTAAGTACCACACAGATAACATCTGCCTCTGCACCACCAAAGTGAACATAAAATATATGAATATATAAATGCATATGACACTGTTAAAACCCACGCAACTGATATAGACAGAGACGCATGTTGGAAGTTTGTGATCAATACTGTATGATGATGTAACCGAGTGGTGTCCCATTTCATAGGGGGATGTTTTCACCCCTACCCCTTACCCCTTGGTTTCAAGGGCCAAGGAGTAAGGGGTAAGGGGTAAGGGGTAAGAGGTAAGGTGTAAGAGGTAGGGTTAAGGGGTAAGGGGTAAGAGGTAGGGGTAAGGGGTGAGAGGTAAGAGGTAGGGGTAAGGGGTAAGAGGTAAGAGGTAGAGGGGTAAGGGGTAGGGGTAAGAGGTAAGGGGTAAGGGGTAAGAGGTAGGGGTAAGGGGTAATGGGTAGGGGTAAGGGGTAGAGGTAGGGGTAGGGGTAAGGGGTAAGGAGTAGGGGTAAGGGGTAGAGGTAGGGGTAGGGGTAAGGGGTAAGGGGTAGAGGTAGAGGTAGGGGTAAGGGGTAAGGGGTAAGGAGTAGGGGTAAGGGGTAAGGGGTAAGAGGTAAGGGTAAGGGGTAAGAGGGTAGGGGTAAGGGGTAGTGGGTAGGGGTAAGGGGTAAGGGGTAAGAGGTAGGGGTAAGGGGTAAGGAGTAGGGGTAAGGGGTAAGAGGTAAGGGTAAGGGGTAAGAGGTAGGGGTAAGGGGTAATGGGTAGGGGTAAGGGGTAAGAGGTAGGGGTAAGGGGTAAGGAGTAGGGGTGAAGGGGTAAGGGGTAAGAGGGTAAGGTGTAAGAGGTAGGGTTAAGGGGTAAGGGGTAAGAGGTAGGTGTAAGGGGTAAGAGGTAAGAGGGTAGGGGTAAGGGGTAAGAGGTAGGGGTAAGGGGTAATGGGTAGGGGTAAGGGGTAATGGGTAGGGGTAAGGGGTAAGAGGTAAGAGGTAGGGGTAAGGGGTAAGGAGTAGGGGTAAGGGGTAAGGGGTAAAAGGTAGGGGTAAGGGGTAAGGGGTAAGGAGTAGGGGTAAGGGGTAAGAGGTAAGGGTAAGGGGTAAGAGGTAGGGGTAAGGGGTAGTGGGTAGGGGTAAGGGGTAGGGGTAAGAGGTAGGGGTAAGGGGTAAGGAGTAGGGGTAAGAGGTAAGGGTAAGGGGTAAGAGGTAGGGGTAAGGGGTAATGGGTAGGGGTAAGGGGTAGGGGTAGAGGTAGGGGTAAGGGGTAAGGAGTAGGGGTAAGGGGTAAGGGGTAAGAGGTAAGGTGTAAGAGGTAGGGTTAAGGGTTAAGGGGTAAGAGGTAGGGGTAAGGGGTAAGAGGTAAGAGGTAGGGGTAAGGGGTAATGGGTAGGGGTAAGGGGTAAGGGGTAATGGGTAGGGGTAAGGGGTAAGGGGTAAGAGGTAGGGGTAAGGGGTAAGGAGTAGGGGTAAGGGGTAAGGGGTAGAGGTAAGGGTAAGGGGTAAGGGGTAAGGGGTAAGGGTAGGGGTAAGGGGTAAGAGGTAGGGGTAAGGGGTAAGGAGTAGGGGTAAGGGGTAAGAGGTAGGGGTAAGGGGTAAGGAGTAGGGGTAAGGGGTAATGGGTAGGGGTAAGGGGTAAGTGGTAGGGGTAAGGGGTAATGGAGTAGGGGTAAGGGGTAAGAGGTAGGGGTAAGGGGTAAGGAGTAGGGGTAAGGGGTAAGAGGTAGGAGGTAAGGGTAAGGGGTAAGAGGTAGGGGTAAGGGGTAGAGTAGGGTAGGGGTAAGGGGTAGAGGTAGGTAGGGGTAGAGGTGGTAAGGGGTAGAGTAGGTAAGGGGTAAGAGGTAGAGGGGTAAGGGGTAAGAGGTAAGGGTAAGGTGGTAAGAGGTAGAGGTAGGGTAAGGTAAGGGGTAAGAGGTAGGGGTAAGGGGTAAGAGGTAGGGGTAAGGGGTAAGAGGTAAGGGTAAGGGGTAAGAGGTAGGGGTAAGGTAAGGGGTAGAGAGGTAGGGGTAAGGGGTAAGAGGTAGGGGTAAGGGGTAAGAGGTAGAGGAGTAAGGGGTAAGAGGTAGGGGTAGAGGTAAGGGGTAAGGGGTAAGAGGTAAGGGTAAGGGGTAAGGGGTAAGAGGTAGGGGTAAGGGGTAAGGAGGTAGGGGTAAGGGGTAAGGGGTAAGGAGTAGGGGTAAGGGGTAAGAGGTAAGGGGTAAGAGGTAGGGGTAAGGGGTAAGGGGTAGGGGTAAGATGGAGAAATGTGATTCAGCCTTAGACTCTAAAACAATTCTTCTCTTAAATATCCATTTATCTCCCCTATTTCCTACAATCTGGTCCTCACTCATATGCTCCCTGATGTGTCTCAATCTTTGTCCGGCACTCCCTTCCCCCTCTGTCAGCCTCACCCGCTTTCTCCTCTACTCGGATGTGTCTTCTGGTGCTTCTCCTCACATTCTGACGGGTTTGCCCGTTTGCCCCTGCTGTAAATGTATTCCTAAAACTGGTGTGCTGCTGCCAGCCCGGAGACGTCCCAGGGACTGATGGAGCGCTGGAGGGAGAGATAGCACCCCTCCCGCCGGAGAGCTCATGAATAAAACCGAATCAAAGAGGAAGAGCAGCATGAGGAAGTCCCCGAGGTGAGTTTGAATGAACACGGTCAAAGATGTTAGAGTGCGCCTGCTGCTGATGGTTTAACCCTTGGTGTTGTCTTCCCGTCAAAACTGAAAGTCAACACTTTTGTTGACGCTTTTTAATCAATATTTTTTACTTTTTCTTACGTTTTTGTCCCTTTTTGCAACACTTTTTTCAATGTTTGTCCCTTTTTGACGTTTTTAACACCACGTATTAACACTAAGTTATTAACTTTACAGTTATTTCTGGATTTTATGGTCAATAAACCTCATTTATAGGAAATTATACCTAATGTTTGAGTTAGAAAAGCAGAAATTAGGAATTATTGAGACTAAAATTAAAGGAATGGATGTTGATGATAATCACAGACTGGAATATGTCAACTTTTACTCAATACTATTTCAAAAACACTTCCATTTGTTTTACAATGCTATAAAATTGAATAAGACGCCCCAAAATTAATGAAAGTAGAGATTTGTACTTGGCAAAGAGCGTTGGGTGGAATCAATCATGTTATTTTGGGGAATTAAAAAGAACATTGATATAGGACAACATGGGGACAACATGAGGACAACATGAGGACAACATGAGGGCAACATGAGGACAACATGAGGGCAACATGAGGACAACATGGGGACAACATGGGGACAACATGGGGGCAACATGAGGACAACATGAGGGCAACATGAAGACAACATGAGGACAACATGAGGACAACATGAGGGCAACATAGGGACAACATGAGGACAACATGAGGGCAACATGAAGACAACATGAGGACAACATGAGGACAACATGAGGGCAACATGAAGACAACATGAGGACAACATGAGGGCAACATGAGGACAACATGAGGGCAACATGAGGACAACATGAGGGCAACATGAAGACAACATGAGGACAACATGAGGGCAACATGAAGACAACATGAGGACAACATGAGGGCAACATGAGGACAACATGAGGGCAACATGAGGACAACATGAGGACAACATGAGGACATTGGGGATTTGTACTTGGCAAAGAGCGTTGGGTGGAATCAATCATGTTATTTGGGGAATTAAAAAGAACATTCATATAGGACAACATGAGGACAACATGAGGACAACATGAGGACAACATGAGGGCAACATGAGGGCAACATGAGGGCAACATGGGGACAACATGAGGACAACATGGGGACAACATGAGGGTTAAAGTCCGAGCTTCCAGAGTGCCTGGCCACAGACACATGAGCAGGGCATCGTGTTGCTCTCAGGTGAGAAGGCCTCATGTCAACTGTGTGGAAACCCACAGAAACATCTGGCACAACCACAAAAAACAAACAGTGGCTTCCTCCTGACTTGGTCCCGCAGCCACAGGGAGAGATGTGAACTCGACATGCAGAGTCGGGCTGCGTAAAATGACACCAGCCCACGTATTAACAGGTTGTGAGTAAGAAAACACGGGCTGATGAGGACTTATGAAACACATCTGGCAGCATAAGAAAAGAAGAAGCATGGAGTGTTTTTCAGCAGTTGTACGGGACATTTATGGGGAAGGAAAAACCACAGTCCGACTCAGACGTGTCGGATACAGACACAGAAACCTGCCAAGTCACTGGAGGCCAGAACTCATTTCTAAACCACCTCAGACTAGAGATGGTCCGATCCCAGTCAGGGAAAAGCCTCCGATCCTGCCTGAGATGCTGGTATTATGGGGATTATGCAAGCTCATGCACTGATCTGATACCATGTAATTCAGCCAGGGCTGGAGTCAAGACCACCTTTGTCAAGTCCAAGACAAGACTAAGACCGGGACTATTGGAGTCCGAGTCAAGATCGAGTCCAAAGAGGTTAGAGTCCGAGTCAAGACCGAGTCCAAAGAGGTTTGAGTCCGAGTCAAGACCGAGTCCAAAGAGGTTTGAGTCCGAGTCAAGACCGAGTCCAAAAAGGTTTGAGTCCGAGTCAAGATCAAGTCCAAAGAGGTTTGAGTCCGAGTCAAGACCGAGTCCAAAGAGGTTCGAGGCAGAGTAAAGACCGAGTCCAAACAGGTTTGAGTCCGAGTCAAGACCAAGTCCAAAGAAGTTTGAGTCCGAGTCAAGACCGAGTCCAAAGAGGTTCGAGTCTGAGTCAAGACTGAGTCCAAAAAGGTTCGAGTCAATGCCCGTAAATGGACTTCCATACATCATAGCCATGAAATAAATTGTATTAATATGTTGGTGATGTCCGATGTCAAAGTGTCAGAAGGCAATTTTTTTGGAAGTATTTGAACTTAATTGCACTACAATTTGCAGATGGACAAAGTCCAAGAGAGCCAAGACACCAGAGGGGGGGGGGGACTAAGTACCCAGGGCCCTCATGTGAGGATGCTAGAATAAATAGCAGTGGATGCGGAGAGGGGCCCAGGATGTTGTTCTCTCTCTATCCAGGACAGATACGCTATCTTCGGGCAACATTAAGGGGACAGCTCTCTGTTCTCTTCACCATCACAGATTTGGAGTTTTGACTCATTAGTGTAATCCATTATGAAGCGGCGGACAGGACACTCCGCCCGATCTATCTGATTCTGCTACACTTCCTATCGATTCCCATCCAACTGCAAGCGGAGTGAAGAGACAGATTGAAAAGCGGATAAACAAGAAGCCAGAGTCGGGGATTCGAGGATCTTTTGTGACAGCGTTGTGTGTGCACATTTCAGAAGAGAACATTGCATTCTACAGAAAACACTTTCTGCACTGCGGAGCATAATAGCGGTTTTTATTCCAGCGTCCTGCCGGCTCTGTTCAATCTCTCAGTCAGAGGACATCATGGCCAATAACAAGAGGCCAGTGGGAAGGGACTACGCTTACATGCACACCAATAGTTCAATATTACTCCAAAATATGACAATAATCCGAATTCGATACAGGTCATGTAAACAGCATATTCAGAAGAAGGGCTTTTTCTGAATATAGCATTTTCCAATTAAGACGTGTTAGATATGTCGGTATTAATCAGGTTTTAGCCTTCTTTGGACACGTGTACAGCGCATTCAGAATCTGGTCTCAATCGGGGATTTTAAATAATATCTATCTATCTATCTATCTATCTATACATACCACAGTTTATCTTGCCTTTAACCCTCCTGTTGTCCTCGGGTCAAATCTGACCTCTTTAAAAACTGTCTATATCTGAAATACGAGTTTCTTTTTAACCAAATTACCACAAAAATGGATTGGATTCCTTCCAACGCTCTTTATAAATACAACTGATCACTTTCATTTCTCTGATCTTAACTATTAGTCAAAATAATTCATAATTTCTGCTTTTTTAACTCAAATATTAGATATAATTCTATATAAATGAGAGTTATTGACCATGAATTCCATAAAGTATAAAACTAGTAAGATGGTGTTAGTGAAAACTAAAAAAGTAATGCTGAAAAAGGGACGAAAATGTCAAATTTTTGTCCATTTTTGACCCGGGAGGACAACACATGGGATATACAACTTATGGTCAGCTCTATGCGTTGCTATGGTTACTGTACACAAGTCAACCAGCCACCAGTTTGCAAGGCTGCAGATCCGATAAGACGTATTCTACATTAGTAAATGGCAACAGCTTAGTCGGAATATCGTCTTTCTCGGAGTAGGGGCAAAAAACAGAAAAACGTAGTCAATGTCTCTCACCCACTCTGGCTGGTCCACATAGTATTTCTGGATGGGAAAGGAACGTGCTCTGGTTCACAATCGTCTTGGGCGTCCCTAAAGCGGCGGACAGAGCCACGGTGCCGCTGCTAAATAGGCTCGGGAAGGAACTTGTTTTGGTGGAACATGTGTACGTTCAAAGGTAGTTTCAGTCGTCAACAGAAAACTCAGATTGGACAGATAGTCTAGCTAGCTGTCTGGATTTACCCTGCAGAGACCTGAGGACCAGGTAACCATAGTCCTCAGATTGGACAGATAGTCTAGCTAGCTGTCTGGATTTACCCTGCAGAGATCTGAGGACCAAGTAACCATAGTCCTCAGAAATCAGCCGCAGGTTAGAGCGGCAACACAAAGACGCGATGAAAGGCAGCTAAAAGGCAACGAAAGTATACCCCCCTATGTTAAAATACAGGGGCATAAGTATACACCCACTATGTTAAAATACAGGGGGCATAAGTATACACCCCCCTATGTTAAAATACAGGGGCATAAGTATACACCCACTATGTTAAAATACAGGGGGCATAAGTATACACCCCCCTATGTTAAAATACAGGGGGCATAAGTATACACCCCCCTATGTTAAAATACAGGGGGCATAAGTATACACCCCCCTATGTTAAAATACAGGGGGCATAAGTATACACCCCCCTATGTTAAAATACAGGGGCATAAGTATACACCCCCCTATGTTAAAATACAGGGGCATAAGTATACACCCCCCTATGTTAAAATACAGGGGGCATAAGTATACACCCCCCTATGTTAAAATACAGGGGGCATAAGTATACACCCCCCTATGTTAAAATACAGGGGGCATAAGTATACACCCCCCTATGTTAAAATACAGGGGCATAAGTATACACCCCCCTATGTTAAAATACAGGGGCATAAGTATACACCCCCTATGTTAAAATACAGGGGGCATAAGTATACACCCCCCTATGTTAAAATACAGGGGCATAAGTATACACCCCCCTATGTTAAAATACAGGGACATAAGTATACACCCCCCTATGTTAAAATACAGGGGGCATAAGTATACACCCCCCTATGTTAAAATACAGGGGGCATAAGTATACACCCCCCTATGTTAAAATACAGGGGGCATAAGTATACACCCCCCTATGTTAAAATACAGGGGGCATAAGTATACACCCCCCTTTCTCTGTGTAAGGTGACAGGGTATTTTAGTAATATAAAACACCATACACTGCTTTATGGGTCTGACTGATTCCATTCGTTTTGCATCCAACATGACCAACAGGTTAACGAATCAACACCCCCCAGGACAGAGGAACAGGTCCCTCTTTGATGAGTCACCAACAGTAGCGCCATGGTGCGCGCCCCCCCACCCCCCCAATCTGTGATGAAAGAGAGAATCTACACATGAAGGACAGTGTTTCTTTTATGAGTTTGTTTTAAGCTCGAGCACATGTGACTGCAGTGAGGCGAGGAATCGATTCCTGCAGCGCGGAAAAGGCTTTTAGTCCTCACGGGGGGGGGGTCTGGGAAGGGGGTCTGGGGGTCTGGGGGTCTGGGTGGGGGGGCTGGATGACTCTGGCAGATACAGCGCACAGCTGTAGAAATCATTAGTGCGTGTTTGTGTGTTCAGAGCTTCTTTTTTCTTCCTTTCTCCGTTGATAAATCGTCATTAGGAAGCTTGTTTTATTTACTTTCATCTCGTCTCTCAGGATGAGATGATCCACATTAATGACACTAAACAGAAATTAATTTCGGGGAACGAGACGCCGAGTTACGTGGACCAGAAACGCTGAAGAAAGAGGCTTTCAGGGGCAGCTCTGGGAACGGGAAACTGGGGCTCTTCATACTGGGGATTAGCCGCTGCAACGACCAATCAATAAGTTGTCAACTATGAAATCAATCAGCATAATCGATCCATCAGTTTGAGTCAGGTAATGACTTGGGGGGGTTTGGGGGTCCTTCCTCAAGAAAATGTGACATTTTTCAATTCAAAACATGCAATTTCACATCATTTTGGACCATTGTTATCACCAAAATCTGTGTCTAAACTCTGGACAAGCTAGAGATAATCCATAAATAACACATTAAAGAATATAATTTGCTAAAAAACTAAATATTAAAACGCCAACTATTTTGACTCTGATTAATCGGTAGGACTTATTTTTCATGAAAATAAGTCAAATGTCTCTGATGTCAGCGTGTTAAATGTGAATATCTTCTAGTGTCTTCTCTTCTCTGGGACAGTGAGCTGAATGTCTTTGAGTTGGGGACAAAACGAGACATCTGAGGACGCCAATTTTGGGACTTTTGGAAACCCTGCTCCACATTTTTCACCATTTTCTCACATGTAACAGATCAAACAACTAATCGATGTTGATCACCATCTTCATTATCATCATCATCATCATCATGTCTCAGCTGGGAAGCCAGAAATATCTCAAGGAAACCAAACCTGCCAGTGTGTGTGTGTGTGTGTGTGTGTGTGTGTGTTGTGTCTTTTTTGGGAAAAAGAGAGTGACAAAGGACGCTAAACAATTAAATATCTAGCAGCTCATCCTTTCATTTCTCTTCCACTCCAGACCAGTGGCTAGAGGAGGGCTGCTTCTTGCCAGACCAGCGCCCCCTGCTGGTAGAAATCCAGAACACCGGCTTCTCAGTGCTACCCTTCTGGTGTTTGATTTTTTTTATAGACCCCAGATGATTTTCAGATATTTTCCATGTTGTAATACTCCAAGGCTATGAAAAATGGGGCAATAAGAGAATACATGCAGAACACTAACATGTCTCAGAGAGAGAGAGAGAGAGAGAGAGAGAGAGAGAGAGAGAGAGAGAGAGAGAGAGAGAGAACACTATAGTAGACTATATGCCAATTTTGTTTTCAATAAAAAAAAAACATTTGCACAAAGCAAGCTGCAATCACAACAATCATATATATCACGTGTGTGTGTGTGTGTGTAGCCGGGCAATATATCAATATATCGACATCGATATATGAAGCTAGATATCGAGTTAGATTTTGGATATCGTAGCATTGTGATATGACACGTAGCTGTTCTGTTATTGGCCTTTACCCACTTAGTCATTACATCCACACTACTGATGATTATTGATCTAAACTGTCATTGTGTCAATATTTTGGGAAAGCACCAAAAGTTAACCCGACAATATCGCTGCAAAATCAACGATGATTGATGTATTTGGTCAAAAAAATATTGGGATATTTGATTTTCTACATATCGCCCAGCTCTGTGTGTGTGTGTGTGTGTGTGTGTGTGTGTGTGTGTGTGTATGTGTGCACACACACACACACACACCCGTTCTCGTCCTTTCACGGAATCCGGTTCAGTGGTTTCCCTCTGAGGCGTTCAGGTACCAGTCCTCCATTTAATTTGCCAAAGGTTGTTTTCTACTCGGACTCCGGTTTCAACACTGTTCTGAGCCCACAGCTCTAGGCTCTCCCTCCACTAGAAAACACGAGTCCCTGATGTCTACATGAGTCCAGATAACGCCTGTAGGCCTATCTGGTCTCAGTCGGAGTATAAAAGATTACAGCGACACCGGTTGTGCCCCCGGGCGAGCACTATTAGTATGCAGGACTACTGCAGGTCCTGTACAGAGCAGTATGTGCACAACAGCTGATTCGCTCACAGTCATTTAAACGGAGAGGGGGAGAAAATGTACAAATAGCGAGACAGCTCGGTGTGGAACTTGGTCCTAAAGTATTCTTAGGTTAGAGTTCAGCGCGGTGCTGACCTGGTTATTACTGTCTGTACATGAAGGTCCTTTCGTTTGTAGTAAAGGGAGAGAAAGAGCAGCAGTGTGTGACCGAGGCCCCCTCTTTTCCAACTTGTGCTCTCCCACAGAAACGTTATTTATCGCCATAACTGGAAGAAGAGGAAAAAGAGAGCCAGACTCACCTTCTTCCGGGGCTGCCATTTCATCATATTTGTAAACCAAGAATGAACAGCATTAAGGAAAGGACCGTAGATTCAAAGAAATCCCGAGCGCGAGTCATGCTGCCTCCCGACTTCCCTCAATGTTGCAGCGGCGGATTTTCTCCCAGAAGCGATGCATGATGGTGATGTGCGAGGCTCAGCTTTGCGGCAATGGTTTTTTTTGGGGGGGTGGGGGGTGGGAGAGACAGCACAGTCAACACAAATCATACATTAGATCCATAGTTGAGCTCGGTGAATAAAACCAGAGCGTGTCGAGTGACCGTGTTGAGATTCCTGCGCGTAAATCCAAAGTAAGAGTCCGTTAGGAACCCAATCAGCTGCTCTCGGCACGCAGGACCGCCGCCTCCAGGTCCAATCCCGACTGTGTGTTTCAAATTAATTCTTAAACTTTTTTTTCCCCAAAACGAAGCCGTCTGTGTTAAGTAGGCGCCGTTAGTCCGGCGTGACACCGCCAGACTGGCTCCGATCTGTTCTCTTCGATCCGGAGGACACGACAGGGAGACTGAGTGTGTGCCGAAACGCACAAATATTCATCTCAGTGGTCAAATCCCGTTTTTTCTGCGCTCGAAAAGCACTTTTTGTTGGAAGAATTGGTGGAGAAACAGTCCAACACCGCCCGGCCGAGACAGCGCGACAAGCAAGGAGATTACTTTCTGGGAGAGGAGGAGGGATTAAGCACCAAAAAAATAAAAAAAATACATCTCCTGGAATTTCTGCGAGGAGCTGGAAGGATATCCTGATTCCAGCAACAGCAACAAACTGGAGTCCAGCTCTCGGATGACTTCCTCCCCTGCGCTCCTGCAGCCGTGGAGCCGTGGAGCAGGCAGCAGGGTCATAGCGCCGCCGGACGCTCGCACAGCGCGCTCTGCACTTTTACGCACGGAGCTGACGCAGCCGCGCACACAGGAGGCAGGCGGTGGCTGCGGGCAAAGGCGTAGGGTGGTTTTCAGCATTGGGGGGGGGGTGGACATTGGGGGGTTCTACCCCAGAAAATTGGGAGTGTTAACCATTTTATTTCCTGCATTGGGGTGAATTTGTATGCAACAATTTGTGGTGCAAATGTTATGTAAAATAAAATGATTCTCCTGTATTTCAAATGAAAGGACCCATAGACAAGGGCATATGTTTTGTTTCAAACACACAGTATAACTGGGGAGTACAGCCCCCTATAACACTATAGTAGGCTTTCTGCCAATTTTGTTTTCAATAAAAAAAACATTTGCACAAAGCGAGCCGATCCACTTTTTCATGTTGATAAGAGAATTAAAATGAGAAATAATGGGAGAAAAAGAAATCAAAGGACATTTAAAATAGATACAAATGTGCGATTAATTGTGATTAATTTCCAATTAACTATGACATTAATGCGATTAATCATGATTAAATATTTTAATCAATTGACAGCACTACTATCTATCTATCTATCTATCTATCATCCATCCATCCATCCATCCATCCATCCATGTATGACCCCTAATGCAGTCGCCACTGGATACCTGAGCCAAAGGTTTTAAGAACTGACTGATATAGAAGCATGCAGGGTTCTGATCTCCGGTGTTAATCATGTTACTAAGTGAAAGTTGTCAGTATACTTTACATATATCTACAGTATATTTCCAACAGCATTTGTTTTCCCATAATGCAACTAGTAGCAGGCCCTACAGCCACCATTAGTAAGACTGGGTCTAGTGTTACATTATGGGATCTTAAAGCAGTGATGCGGACATTACATGTTTTTCACTTCTTCTAAATGTCTCTAAAATTATTTCCACTCATCAGTTACATTTCTACTCTGACATGACATCCCCTGTAAGGTTTTAACATGTTGCTAAAATTGTAAAAACCAAATAAGCGCTTCATACAGTGCATTAAACCGTCGGACATATAAAGAAATCATCAGAGTTCAAGCTGCTGTTAACGAGCTAATGAGATTAAACAACACACTCCACGGCCTCGCTGCCTTGCTCTCCGCCAGTAGAGGCTGCCATCTGTGATTATTATTGTGGGAATAGTAGATTGAACTCTTGCATAAAAGACGTGCTTCACAAAGGATGGAGAGCCTTGGATGCCGTTTCCTCCTCCTGAGAACAGCTGTCACATGCATACCGCGGCCATCAGAGGCCCAATGTTGCCAAAGGTTTTTGTGTGGCGTTGACCATAGCTTTCCCAAGGTTGAAGAAACTGACTGATACCATTAAATGTGGGCTGAATATAAGTTAAAACAGAGGACATGGTTATTCTGGTAGGAAACCTCTCGCCACAAGGACCGCCACAGTCACAGAGTGAAAACAGCCACAACAGATCTACTGCTGCCGAACACATGGAACCAGAACCAGACAGCCTGCTCTCATTGGTTCAAAAAGTCCCCTAATACTGTATCTGAAGTCTCTTTATATAGACCTTAGTGGTCCCCTAATACTGGATCTGAAGTCTCTTTTATATAGACCTTAGTGGTCCCCTAATACTGTATCTGAAGTCTCTTTTATATAGACCTTAGTGGTCCCTAATACTGTATCTGAAGTCTCTTTTATATAGACCTTAGTGGTCCCTAATACTGTATCTGAAGTCTCTTTTATATAGACCTTAGTGGTCCCCTAATACTGGATCTGAAGTCTCTTTTATATAGACCTTAGTGGTCCCCTAATACTGTATCTGAAGTCTCTTTTATATAGACCTTAGTGGTCCCTAATACTGTATCTGAAGTCTCTTTTATATAGACCTTAGTGGTCCCTAATACTGTATCTGAAGTCTCTTTATATAGACCTTAGTGGTCCCTAATACTGTATCTGAAGTCTCTTTTATATAGGCCTTAGTGGTCCCCTAATACTGTATCTGAAGTCTCTTTATATAGACCTTAGTGGTCCCCTAATACTGTATCTGAAGTCTCTTTTATATAGACCTTAGTGGTCCCCTAATACTGTATCTGAAGTCTCTTTATATAGGCCTTAGTGGTCCCCTAATACTGTATCTGAAGTCTCTTTTATATAGACCTTAGTGGTCCCCTAATACTGTATCTGAAGTCTCTTTTATATAGGCCTTAGTGGTCCCCTAATACTGTATCTGAAGTCTCTTTTATATAGACCTTAGTGGTCCCCTAATACTGTATCTGAAGTCTCTTTATATAGACCTTAGTGGTCCCCTAATACTGTATGTGACAGCATTAATACAGTAACTCCATTATTGTTTATTCACGAGGAATTATCTCAAAGTAAAAGAAAATGGAGATAAAGAAATGGTCGATACTGAAGCGAGGTGAGGTCAGCTTCAGAAACAAGTGTGTGATTTAAATTGGTTTAGGTAATGGACTCTATGGAGCTGGGAGGGGGTCAATGAGCTGGAGTCTCTGCGGGGTCAGCTGAGACAGCAGGGCACCAAGGGGTCACTCCGATAACAAAAGACAAGTAGGAGGAGGGGCACACGCTGGCATATGGCCTCATGGACTAACACCTGCTGTGCAAATGGAGTCCATGAGACACTGGGAATCTCCACATGGGTGAACATGGATCAAATGCTCCACAACTTCCTCCGCAGCCACAGCTGGCACCCAAGCAGAATGACACCCTGTGGTCAGGCAGGGTGTCATTCTGCACTGACATTGAGGGGTTGTGTGTGCTTATGCATTATAATCCATGACATAACTGGCCTTTAACAATAAAAATGTGCCTGTTTTCTGCAGAGAACCATTAAAATGACAAGACCGGCTCTCATGATGCTCAAAGTTACAGAGTGACAACGGTTCTGTGTCCATACAACATACAAACAGTAATACACTTCTTTATTTCCAGTGCCCCCCTCCCCTCCCCCCAGAGGAAAACCAACCCTTGTTAGGAAACCAGTTTAATCCTAAACATAAGAATTAGTGGACCTCAGGCAGACAGTTTTTCTGAATGTGCCCTCCTCGTGTGTCCAAGTTTCTTGACCGGTCATTCGATCTTAGCTGAAAGAGGACATCTTGTCTCTTGGATAGGCTCTGGTCTCGACCTGGGACCTGCTATGATCTCGACCTGGGACCTGCTCTGGTCTCGACCTGGGACCGGCTCTGGTCTCGACCTGGGACCTGCTCTGGTCTCGACCTGGGACCGGCTCTGGTCTCGACCTGGGACCGGCTCTGGTCTCGACCTGGGACCTGCTCTGGTCTCGACCTGGGACCGGCTCTGGTCTCGACCTGGGACCGGCTCTGGTCTCGACCTGGGACCTGCTCTGGTCTCGACCTGGGACCCGCTATGATCTCGACCTGGGACCGGCTCTGGTCTCGACCTGGGACCTGCTCTGGTCTCGACCTGGGACCTGCTCTGGTCTCGACCTTGGACCTGCTATGATCTCGACCTGGGACCGGCTCTGGTCTCGACCTGGGACCGGCTCTGGTCTCGACCTGGGACCTGCTCTGGTCTCGACCTGGGACCTGCTATGATAACCAGCTCTAGACAACTGTTTCTGTCAGACTTTACACCATGTTATCCTTGGAGGGAAAATGCGAAGTCATAACAAATCCAGTTGTCTCCCATCAAGGAGAAACACACAGGTGACCGATTCAGAAGTCATACTGTGAGAGGCACTGGAGATCTCATGAATAATTAATATGAAGATCATTGCTTAAATGTAATTTTCCATTATAATTGGTATCGGGAAGCAAAAATGGTATGGGACCATCTGTACTTGAAAGCTGTTATAGGAGCCAAACATCTCCCTGGACCTCCTCCCTACGAGGATCTCCACGCTCTTATACAGCTGCAGTCAATATGACGCTGACAGGAATAAATACAATCTAATGAATACAAACCAATTACTTTGCATTAGTTTTCATAGCTATATGTAGGAAGGGTTTATGAGAACAGCCTTCTGGATCCTAAGCTACGGTTAACCCACCATCTAACACAGGTTTACTCAAGCAATTATTTCATAAAAGCCATGTTTGATGATCAATCCAAGGCCACTTCAGTGTGTTCTGTAGTGGAGCCAGTCATCTGGCATCTCCATAAGCAGCACCCCCCTCCCCCCCGGGCCTCTGCTTTCCCAATCAGAGCCGCACAGGAAATCAAACTCCCGCCTTCAGAGGGAAACTACAAAACCCCCAAAAATAAAACGCTTTCATGTTCAACAACCCTTGTGTTGTCTTCACCTTCGGGACCCTCTCGTGTCCCTCGGGTCAAACTGACCCGGGACTTATTCTGGGTTTTAAAAACAATTCTGAAATAAGATTTTACTTCATAATCTATTAACAAATATTGTCTTTATCTCAATTTCAAACAGCTTATATAACATATGTTTAGGGAAGGCAATCAGTCTCTACTAGCACACAATTAAAAATGTGGGTGTACGTGCGTGTGGTGTGTGTGTGTGTGTGTGTGTGTGTGTGTGTGTGTGTGTGTGTGTGCGAACATTGGTGGTTTACATGCACAAATGTAGTGTCATAATTCATGTTATAAATCCACTAGGGAAAAAACATGAGTGGTCATATCCAGAACAATGTTCTGAACTGAGTCAGGAAAACATGTTTATCCCCGCAAATAAAGGAAAGGCCGTTGTTTTAAAAAAGGAGAAAAATTGTACATTTGTCTTCTTGTAAAAATTTGAAATGGGTCAATTTGACCCGAGTACCTTACAAGGGTTATAAGTTAGCGCTTCCTATTCTAGTTTTTGCCAATGGTGCGGTCAAAGACGTCTCCCCTATATGTTGGGATCAGGAGCTGACAGTCATGAAGACGGGTTAGCGGGGTCTTTTGCTCTGAATCAAAATAAAGACCGAGTTCATCATGTTGGATCATGTTGGATGTAAGAAGCTCATCACCCTGCTGCAGGCTGTCCCCCCGGCCCCGAGGGCTGTCTCACCACTGATGAGTGGCCACATGGCTCATTTTGAGGTTTGCTGACTATACTCTTGACTGAGCAACGTGAAGGGGAATGGTTTTCAGAAGGGTAGCAACCCGTTAGGAAGGGTACTACGGATTTGGGCTCTCTGTCCTCAGAGTCAGAACTAAAACTGTTTCTATGGAACACATATCTCCCCCGTCTCCCCAAGAGCTGCAGGTCTGCTGGAACTCAGTTCTTTTAACCCTCGTGTTGTCCTCATGTTGTCCCCATGTTGTCCTCATGTTGTCCTCATGTTGTCTTCATGTTGTCCTCATGTTGTCCTCATGTTGTCTTCATGTTGTCTTCATGTTGTCCTCATGTTGTCCTCATGTTGCCCCCATGTTGCCCTCATGTTGCCCTCATGTTGTCCCCATGTTGCCCTCATGTTGTCCTCATGTTGTCTTCATGTTGTCCTCATGTTGTCTTCATGTTGTCTTCATGTTGTCCTCATGTTGTCCTCATGTTGTCCTCATGTTGCCCTCATGTTGTCCTCATGTTGCCCTCATGTTGTCCTCATGTTGTCCTCATGTTGTCTTCATGTTGTCCTCATGTTGTCTTCATGTTGTCTTCATGTTGTCCTCATGTTGTCCTCATGTTGTCCTCATGTTGTCCTCATGTTGTCCCCATGTTGTCCTCATGTTGTCCTATATCAATGTTCTTTTTAATTCCCCAAAATAACATGATTGATTCCACCCAACGCTCTTTGCCAAGTACAAATCTCTACTTTCATTAATTTTGGGGCGTCTTATTCAATTTTATAGCATTGTAAAACAAATGGAAGTGTTTTTGAAATAGTATTGAGTAAAAGTTGACATATTCCAGTCTGTGATTATCATCAACATCCATTCCTTTAATTTTAGTCTAAATAATTCCTAATTTCTGCTTTTCTAACTCAAACATTAGGTATAATTTCCTATAAATGAGGTTTATTGACCATAAATTCCAAAAATAACTGTAAAACTAAAGTTAATAGTTAGTGTTACGTAGTGTTGAAAACGTCAAAAAAAGTAACAAGCATAAAAAAAAGTGTCAAAAGTGTTGCAAAAAGGGACAAAAACATCAATAAAAGCATCAACAAAAGTGTTGATTTTTCAATTTTGACGGGAAGACGACACGAGGGTTAAATCAAGACTGAAGACTTTGACGCTTAGGAAATGTTTAGAAGTTCAGTTTTATTTCATTATTGTCTCGTGTTCATAAAAACAGTCCATAATTTTAACAGTCTTGACCAAATCATCACACCTGTCGTGTGTAATGTGTGCGTAGGGGGTCTGGGTGCATCCAGCTGGACCGACCTGACCCTGGTCTGGGTCTCCTCTGGAGGGAACCCCCCCCACCACCACCACCCGTGGACTAGACCCAGCCAACAAATACCACTTGAAATGCTTTTCAGGGCCCGTAACATCAGCCTGTGCTTGGGGCCCGTTGGGTGGTCAGTGCGTGTGACCTTCTCATAGCGGGGCCCCCTAACACCCCCCATCCATCCCTATTAGAGGACACTTATCAGGGACAGCAGCCAGAGTGACACACTCCCAGCTGGGTGTCCCTGGAGAAAATGCTGTGCAGTGCAGGGAAAGATCCCTACGGAGCACTGAGGTGTGTGTGTGTGTGTGTGTGTGTGTGTGTGTGGACTTGTTCTCTGCAGATAGGGCCCTGTGACTCTGAGATATGCACAGGCTCATTAATTAGAGGCTCTCATTATCCCCCCTCAGGCTCCAGACATTTAATCAACACCGAGCTCCAACTAAGACACAAGCGTGCATGCATGCACTCACACACACACACACACACACACACACACACACACACACACACACACACACACACACACACACACACACACACACACACACACACACACACACACACACGGCCATCCCGCATGACCCACCGAGCGGGCTATATTCTGACACATCATCTAAGAATAGAGCACTGTAAAGAGGTGAACGAGGGATTTGTTTTCAGTGATGTACAGCACAACAGAGTGGGTGGGTGCAACACTTTTATTATTATAATGTTGTTAAGCATTTCAAAACAGATTCATCCAGCTGCCATGTCTCACACTGGAAGCAATCGGTCAAACAGTGTAAGTTATATATTTCCATGCTGCTAAATATAATAAATTAGTGTTTAAAGACCCTTAATGAATTGTGCATTACGGGGATTTTTCTTTGTTCATTACTTCATTTGTTTGCATGGAGAACTGAGAGGGCTGTCCAAAATCTCCTCTCTGGACGGGTGTTTTTATTTTTTTTTATTTTTTTAGAAAGACTCGTTTTCAGAGGAAAATTCTCCGTTTGCGTGTAAACAAAGAGAAATGTCTCCGTTTGTCAAAATTCAGAAAATATGTTTTTGTCCCTTTTTTTCAACACTTTTGACACTTTTTTCAATGTTCAACACTACGTAACACTAACTTATTAACTTTAGTTTTACAGTTATTTTTGGAATTTATGGTCAATAAACCTCATTTATAGGAAATTATACCTAATGTTTGAGTTAGAAAAGCAGAAATTAGGAATTATTGAGACTAAAATTAAAGGAATGGATGTTGATGATAACCACAGACTGGAATATGTCAACTTTTACTCAATACTATTTCAAAAACACTTCCATTTGTTTTACAATGCTATAAAATTGAATCAGACGCCCCAAAATTAATGAAAGTAGAGATTTGTACTTGGCAAAGAGCGTTGTGTGGAATCAATCATGTTATTTTGGGGAATTAAAAAGAACACTGATATAGGACAACATGAGGACAACATGAGGGCAACATGGGGACAACATGAGGGCAACATGAGGACAACATGAGGGCAACATGAGGACAACATGAGGGCAACATGAGGACAACATGAAGACAACATGAGGACAACATGAGGACAACATGAGGGCAACATGAGGACATGAGGGCAACATGAAGACAACATGAGGGCAACATGAGGACAACATGAGGGCAACATGAGGACAACATGAAGACAACATGAGGACAACATGAGGACAACATGAGGACAACATGAGGACAACATGAAGACAACATGAGGACAACATGAGGACAACATGAGGGCAACATGAGGGCAACATCAGGGCAACATGAGGACATGAGGGCAACATGAAGACAACATGAGGGCAACATGAGGACAACATGAAGACAACATGAGGACAACATGAGGGCAACATGAGGGCAACATGAGGGCAACATGAAGACAACATGAAGACAACATGAGGGCAACATGAAGACAACATGAGGGCAACATGAGGGCAACATGAGGGCAACATGAGGACAACATGAGGGCAACATGAGGACAACATGAAGACAACATGAAGACAACATGAGGGCAACATGAGGGCAACATGAGGGCAACATGAGGACAACATGAGGACAACATGAGGGCAACATGAGGACATGAGGGCAACATGAGGACATGAGGGCAACATGAGGACAACATGAGGACAACATGAGGGCAACATGAAGACAACCTGTGTGTCCATTTCTTTAACTGTCTATGGCTGCTACATCTACTGTTTTTTAAAGTCCGTGATGTTGATCTGTATCAATAACACAGACCTGTTTTATTTCTGGTCAAGTATTTGCAGCACCTTGCCTGAGAATATCCTGAAAGCCACTCGTTAATAACTCAAATCCTAAAGTATGCTTTACGTAACCTTGGTTTCAAAGGAAGCAGAGAGCACAGCTGTTTGTCTCCGCTGCTTCTAAAAACCCCGCCTGCATGCAGATGAAGTCATCTCGCTGTTACACCCGAGCGGTCATTCTGGTGCAGGACACAGGAACTGAGCTCTCTGTACTCCAACCCAGAAGTCAGGTGTTGAGATGAAAGAGAGGCCTGTCTGTGCTGCAGGGCTAATTCAAGGGATTACCACCTGTTCTACCAAGGCAGATTAATCCTAATCCTGCTTTAACCCCTTTGATCTGAAGTCAGAGTGATTTGAGGAGTCGACGGGCCTAGTCCCTTCACAGCTGACCTCAGGCTGGAGCGGTGACTGTACTCTAGGGTGACCAGACGTCCCCGGTTTCCGGGGACAGTCCACGATTTTGGTGACCTGTCCCCGGCTGGATCTGTCCCCGTTAATGTCCCCGGTTTTCACTGTGACTGACAGACCCGATACTGGAATGAAAGAAAGAAAACTCTGACCAAACGGAGCCGATCGAGCAGCGCTGCTCAGAGCTCAGAGATGTTTTAGAAAGCCGTATTTTACCATGCTAAAATCACTGATTATTTACATGGAGTCTGGTGGAGATATGCTGCTCTATACACGCTAAAATCACTGATTATTTACATGGAGTCTGGTGGAGATATGCTGCTCTATACACGCTAAAATCACTGATTATTTACATGGAGTCTGGTGGAGATATGCTGCTCTATACATGCTAAAATCACTGATTATTTACATGGAGTCTGGTGGAGATATGCTGCTCTATACACGCTAAAAGTAGTGATTATTTACATGGAGTCTGGTGGAGATATGCTGCTCTATACACGCTAAAAGTAGTGATTATTTACATGGAGTCTGGTGGAGATATGCTGCTCTATACACGCTAAAAGTAGTGATTATTTACATGGAGTCTGGTGGAGATATGCTGCTCTATACACGCTAAAATCACTGATTATTTACATGGAGTCTGGTGGAGATATGCTGCTCTATACACGCTAAAATCACTGATTATTTACATGGAGTCTGGTGGAGATATGCTGCTCTATACACGCTAAAATCACTGATTATTTACATGGAGTCTGGTGGAGATATGTTGCTCTATACACGCTAAAAGTAGTAATTATTTACATGGAGTCTGGTGGAGATATGCTGCTCTATACACGCTAAAATCACTGATTATTTACATGGAGTCTGGTGGAGATATGCTGCTCTATACACGCTAAAAGTAGTGATTATTTACATGGAGTCTGGTGGAGATATGCTGCTCTATACACGCTAAAAGTAGTGATTATTTACATGGAGTCTGGTGGAGATATGCTGCTCTATACATGCTAAAATCACTGATTATTTACATGGAGTTTGGTGGACTTTTATGTTTTAAAAAATTATCTTAATCTTTAACAGAAAGGTCAGCCTCCTTAGAAATCCTTTCCATAATGTTATCAGACACTTAGAATATTAATCTGACATTTAACACTAACTTATTAACTTTAGTTTTCCAGTTATTTTTGGAATTTATGGTCAATAAACCTCATTTATAGGAAATTGTACCTAATGTTTGAGTTAGAAAAGCAGAAATTAGGAATTATTGAGACTAAAATTAAAGGAATGGATGTTGATGATAATCACAGACTGGAATATGTCAACTTTTACTCAATACTATTTCAAAAACACTTCCATTTGTTTTACAATGCTATAAAATTGAATAAGACGCCCCAAAATTAATGAAAGTAGAGATTTGTACTTGGCAAAGAGCGTTGGGTGGAATCAATCATGTTATTTTTGGGGAATTAAAAAGAACATTGATATAGTGTAGTGGTGTTTTTTAAATAGTATTGAGTAAAAGTTGACATATTCCAGTCTGTGATTATCATCAACATCCATTCCTTTAATTTTAGTCTCAATAATTCCTAATTTCTGATTTCCTATAAATGAGGTATATTGACCATATATTCCAAAAAATAACTGTAAAACTGTTTGAAAACATTAAAAAAGTGACAAACTTTGGGGGAAAAAAAAAAAGTGTCAAAAGTGTTGATTTTTAATTTTGAGGGTTAAGAGCTGCCGTTGGCGTGGTAACCCTCGAGTGTTAAGGTATTACAGCCCGGTAATTGAAGGAAACGGTGTTTTGCCAAAGCAAAAGCAACGGTATCTGGCTTCGGCTTTTCCAAATCTACGTTTTCATGACCACGGTAACCACGGTAACCACGACGAGAAGCTGCAGAGGATCTGAGAAGTCGTAAAAAAAAACAAAAAATTGTAGGGTTAGGGTATGCATGATGTCAATGACGGGTCCCCACAAAGGTAGTGCCACAAACCCACGTGTGTGTGTGTGTGTGTCTCTATGTGTGTGTGTGTCTCTCTGTGTGTGCGTGTCTCTCTCTCTGTGTGTGTGTGTCTCTCTGCGTGTGTGTGTGTGGCTCTCTCTGTGTATGTGTGTCTCTCTCTGTGTGCGTGTCTCTCTGTGTGTGTGTGTGTCTCTCTCTGTGTGTGTCTCTCTCTCTGTGTGTGTGTGTCTCTCTGCGTGTGTGTGTGTGTCTCTATGTGTGTGTGTGTGTGTCTCTCTCTGTGTGTGTGTGTGTCTCTCTGCGTGTCTCTGTGTATGTGTGTGTGTGTCTCTGTGTATGTGTGTGTGTGTCTCTCTCTGTGTGTGTGTGTGTCTCTCTCTTTCTGTGTGTGTGTGTCTCTCTGCGTGTGTGTGTGTGTGGCTCTCTCTGTGTATGTGTGTCTCTCTCTGTGTGTGTGTGTCTCTCTCTCTGTGTGTGTGTGTCTCTCTCTCTGTGTGTGTGTGTCTCTCTCTCTGTGTGTGTGTGTCTCTCTGTGTGTGTGTGTGTCTCTCTCTCTCTCTGTGTGTCTCTCTCTCTCTCTGTGTGTGTGTGTCTCTCTGCGTGTGTGTGTGTGTGTGTCTCTCTGCGTGTGTGTGTGTGTGTCTCTATGTGTGTGTGTGTGTGTGTGGCTCTCTCTGTGTATGTGTGTGTCTCTCTGTGTGTGTCTCTCTCTCTCTGTGTGTGTGTGTCTCTCTGCGTGTGTGTGTGTGTGTGTGTCTCTCTGTGTGTGTGTGTCTCTCTCTCTCTGTGTGTGTGTGTGTCTCTCTGCGTGTGTGTGTGTGTGTGTGTCTCTATGTGTATGTGTGTGTCTCTCTCTGTGTATGTGTGTGTCTCTCTCTCTGTGTGTATTTGTAATTGTGGAAGCAGATAGACACAAACCCATTTGCAACCATTGTCCTGCTCGTCCTTTCCCTCTGGTGTGTGTCCTCGGAGGAGGACCACACAGGATGTGTGTTTTTGTTATTATTGATCCCGCCGCAGACGTCAAACCCCAGCGCCGGTTTTACGACCCGCCTGATCTAAACAACATGCCGGAGCCCGTTTCATCCATGTTCAACACCGCTGAATTATTAAACATCTCCAAAGCATTACGTCTTCACACACACATCTACTGTTGAGCGACTCCAGGAAACAAACAAGCCCGTCTTCATTAGTGTAATTGGGAAAGAACAAAAAGACAGAATGGAAAATTAGGGAACGGGACTTAAAGAGGATAAATAGATCCTAATCATGGCTGCATGGCACTGTATCACGCTGTGTGGAGAATCATTGATTACACACCACAATGTCTCAAAAGAAAGAGCTTTCATACACTCTTTACAGAGCAGTGTGCTGCCATGACGTTCTTCTAAGATGTACGCAACTTTTACACCTTCAACGCACCAATTTGGCAAAAATTTGGCAAAAAGGCTTTTAATTTTGCAGCCCCATGTGCATGGAATCAGCTTCAAAATGAACTCCAGTTGAAGGAGTTGGTCTCATTTCATTCTTTTCAGGGCTTTTTAAAAGGACCTTGCAGAAAGGCAGTCTGTATTTCACTGTTTTTAAATTGATTTAGGACTAGAGGATGACACGGGAGTGGATTTTCACTCCTGTCCCGTCCCACTCCCATAGAAAGAAATCTTGTCCCGTCCCACTCCCAGACCAAAGTTTAAAAACTAATCCCATCCCATCTAGAGTGCGGATCGGGCCGGATTTTTCTGTCCGAGCCCGGCCCGCGTCCGACAGAGCAGTAACCGAACCCGACCCGAGCCCGACAGGCATTAAGATATTTCTGTCCGAGCCCGACCCGAGCCCGACGGTCATTAAGATATTTCTGTCCGAGCCCGACCCGAGCCCGACGGTTAAAATCGCATTTGTTTCTCATACTAATGACACATGTACGTTTGTTTGTGTGGAAAGCCGCTTTTATTAAGCAATTGTAGGAAGGCATTGGGAAATGTCAACAGATGAGCGCATCAATGCACAGCTGACTTTCCTTCGTCTTCAATAGTTTTAAAATCTCCTGCGGCCAACTTCTTTTTAACATCTTCCATCGTTGCGCTGCCACATGGAGCTTAATACGCACGTCTTTGGTTGTCACAGCACACAGGAAGACGGATGTTAGGGTAATATTTGACATTTATTTTAAGCTGTTTTAAATTCAAAATGTTCAATGCCTTATCGCGCTGATGTGACCGAGCCCGACCCGAACCCGAGCATCCTTTCTAAAAATCTGTCCCAACCCGGCCCGACCCGTCGGGTACCGTCGGGTCCCGTCGGGCTCGGGTCGGGTATCCATCCTCTAATCCCATCCCGCTCCTGTTTAAACTGACTCACGCTCCCATTTCGCCTGATGAACGAAGCGATGCTTGGCTGATTCTTTCCCGAATTTGCCTTGCAAGTGTGCCTCTTCGGACCGCTCGTCCCTGAACCACTTGCGTACTTGACTAAGACTCAGCATGTCTTACAAGCAGCGTACATCGTGCTATCACCGTCACATTCTACTCTCATAAACTTAATTAATATTTCAGACTTTCCGACCAGTTCTGTGAACTTAACAGACATGTCATTACTTCTGACTTTGCGCTGTAAATCATGTTTTTGCCACATCGACTTCTCCGACGGCTGTTAGCTCCCTCCATCACTGCTCTTTGAATTACGGCGGTACGCCGTAGGCCTAATTCAAAGAGCAGTGATGGATTCTGGGACGGCTGGGTCGTGTAGTTATTTTTTAATGGCGTTACATTGTAGGCGTATTAAAAAGGAAACTACAAAATGGTGCATTTACTTTTTTTTTTTTGCATTTAGGTGCATTTAGATTGTTTTGTCGTCTTTGCTTTTGGTTGATTCCCGCTCCCGACTGCTCCCGTTAAACATTTATCCTGTACAGTCCAGATCCCGTGATTAATAGTAAATATGACTCCCATCCTGCAGGAATCCCACGAGAATCCTGTGACCCGTGGGATTCCCGAAAAAATGTCAGCCTCTATTTAGGACCCAGGCTTTTTATGATGACGTTGTTGTTTGAACATGAGTGAAAGTGTGTTTATGTATCTACTAGGGGTGTGACGAGACGCTTACTCCACGAGACGAGACACATCACGAGATTGGGTTCACGAGAACGAGACGAGATTTTTTTAAAAAATTTAAAGAAATCCTCCATGAAATATATGAATGGAAAATAGTTTTTTTTATTCAACTGAAAAATCACAAAATGCAAAACAATTTAGGTGCATTTTGAAATCAACTATTAATGATGAATGTTATTTAACTTTTTTTTTTTACTATTTTTTTACTATAAACCGAACATAAAAAAATAAACAGTATAAATAAAATAAATGTGTAAATAACAGAAAAATAACACTTTAAATGCAAACAGTAAGTGTATCAATAACCAAAGTACTGCTAAGGATCTTCAATAGTAATTTCACGCTCCATCACGCTGACATCACATCGCCTCACGAGACCACTTTTCACCTCGACGAGAAATCTCGTCGCGTTTTAATCTCGCGAGATCTCATAAAACGAGATCTCGTCACACCCTTAGTATTTACATGTAAGTGTCTCTGTGTCTATTTGAAACGTGCTGCTGCCACTTGCCAGGACACTCTTGTAAAAGAGATTTTTAATCTCAAGGAGTTTTTTACCTTGGTTAAATAAAGGTTTGAATGAACAAATCAAAGGTGCTCCAAGCTAAGGGGACCAGATTTCTCAGCCGGGGTAACTGCTGGGTGCAGCCTTCAACCCGACGTTGTCTTTCCCTCAATGTGGAAAAACACTTTCGTTGTCCCTATCTCAGTGTTTTGTTGCTTTAAAAAAAAGTATCACGTTTTTTGGGGGTTTTTTCCGACATTTTTATCGTTTTTCACCCGATGTCTTGGTCCCTACCTCAATGGTTTGTTGCTTTAAAAGAAAAAGTATTATGTTTTTTTGGAGCTTTTTTCTATGATGGATAAGTAGCTTTCTTCTGATTTTTTTAGGACTTTATGTTGACCAAACTCTAAGTGAGAAGACTGTATGAGACGTGCACTAATACAGTTAAAGATATTGGACTTTTTGGATGAAATAAAAGCAATAACCTCTACACGGGGCCAGGATGAGACGCTTATGTCAGTGTCTGAGTTTGACGTCCTTGCTCAAGGGACGCTGAACCAAAAATACAGTTTCCTCCAAAGCTCCCAGAGTAAGGGGACCAGATGTCACAGACTACATCCGGGGACATTTTCAGCTCAGAAGCGTAAATACCTCCAAAACACGTCATGTTTTTAATTTTTGTAAAACTTAAAACGGGGGCACTAGACCTAGAGCTGAGTATCGGATACAATATAAACTATTGAGGAAAGATTTTCCTTTGACATTGATGCAGTATGAAACGAGATCGCTGCAGTCGGCAGCAGAGAAACAAGCTACAATGGAAGTTAATGGGATAATTGTCCAGCTTGTATTTACGTTCATAAAGTGCTCGTTTTGCTGCTGACAGACTCAGATTAAT